>JAODAL010039117.1:0-38364 GCA_025379985.1 Phyllomedusa bahiana
TGTGGCAAAGTAATTTTTACTGTTTTGGGGGTCTTTTGATGTTCTGTTATGGGTGTCTGTAGCTGTTATGTTATGGGGGTCTGTAGCTGTTCTGTTTTAAGGTGGGCAAGAGAGTTATGTTTGGGTTGTAAGGGTTTCGTTTTAATGTGGTCAATGTAATGTTACTGTTATGGGGGGGACTGTAGTGTTTGTTTTGGGCGCTGTACTGTTACTGTTTTAAGGTGGTCAATGCAGATGTTACTTTAGGGGGACTTTTTTTGTTACTGTTATGGGGTATGTAGTGTTATGTTATGGGGGTTCTGTTTTGTTATGTTAGGGGGGTCTGACTGTTACGTTTTAATTTTGGGCAAAGTAGATGTTATGTTTTTGGGGGATTTTGTGTTACTGTATGGGTGTACTGTAGCTGTTATTGTTAGGGGTGTACTGTAGCTGTTATGTTTTAAGTGGAAGTAGTGTTTGTTTGGGGGTATGTAGGTTACGTTTTGGGTGTATGTAGCTGTTATGTTTTGGTGACGTAGCTGTAACTGTTTTAAAAAAGGTGGTCAATGTAGTGTTCTGTTTGGGTAGTAGCTGTTACGTTTTAAAGTGGGTAATGAGTGTTATGTTTGGGGGTACTGTAGCTTTACTTTTAGGGGTACGGCTTTTACTGTTTTTAAGGGGGTCAAAGTGTTTTTGTTGATGGGTGTATGTAGTGTTTGTTTTAGGTGGTAATTTGATGACTTTTTTGGGGTATTTTGAGTTTTTTTTACTGTACGTTCGTTAGGGGTTTCTTACGTTATTTTTAGGGGTTAAGGCCCGTTACGTTAGGGTGTACTGTATGTTTTTTTTATGTGGTCAATGTAGATTTACTGTTTGGGGGGGGATTTTTATGTTACTGTTTTGGGGGTTTTAGTGTTACTGTTTGGGTTTCTGTACTGTTACGTTTTAATGTGGTCAATTAGTGTTACTGTTATGGGTGACTGTAGTGTTACTGTTTTGGGGTAAATGACGTTATTTTTAGGTGGTAATTAGATTTAAAGTTATGGGTTATGAGTAGGGGGCGGTAGGCTTATCATTCGGGGGGCCCCTGCCCCCATTAAAGCCTGCTGACCCCAATGTTTTGGGAGTCCCCCGGCCCATCAAAACGTACGCGGGGCCGCATTTCTGACGAGGGTTGATGCGCGCCCCGCTACTATTAAAGATCCCCCCCCAGGGCCCGGGCCCCCCCTAAGGTTTCCCCGTGCCGGGCTTCAGGTGGGTGCTGAGAGGAAGGCCCCGCGCCATTGCTTTTGAGCGGGCCGCGCCCTATCATGGGGTGTGTGGCGGCAGCCGGGAGCGCTGTAACGGTCGTGCGGCTGCCCCCGGTTTTACTGTGCGCCTATCAAGGGCGGGGGGAAAGGCACGTAATAACCCCGGGGCCCGGGGCTGCTGTCCTCCTCCTTTTTCCCCCCCGGCAGAGATAGCGAGAGGGTGGCCCTTTAGGTATTTGGGGGGGGGGGTTTGGGGCTGGTGGTGCTGGGGGTGGGGGAGGAATGGGTGTTTGGGGTAAGCGGTTTGGGACTGGGGCTAATGGGCTGTGGGGGCTGAGACTGGGTAGGAGGGGTGGATGGGGTTTTTCTGGGGTGAATGGGTTGGGCTAGTCTGGGATTGGATGGGGCGAATGGGGTGGGGATGTTGGGGTGGGTGGACTGGGGGTGTTGCTGGGGCGAGATGGACTTGGGGCCCATTGGGGACTGGGGTTGAGGGGGGATTTGGGGTTAGTGGGGGCTGGGGGGTATGTGGGATGGGGCTAGTGGCGCTGGGGGGTAGGCTGTGATGGGTAGGGGTATGGGGCTAGGCTGCGACTGGGGCTATGCTGTGATGGGGGCTAGTGTGGGGGGGGCTAGTGCTGGACGGGGCTAGTGCGGGGTGTTGTGGGGTGAGATGGGGCAGGCTGGGCGTTTTTGGGGCGAGACTGGATGGGACGGGGTTTTGGAAAAGGGCTTTGCTGGGGTGAGATGGACTGGGGCTAGTGGGGGCTGGGGGGACTGGGGGGTAGTGGGGGCTGGGGCTTTTCTGCGACGGGGTGCTGGGGGCCCGGGGGGGGTGGGGGTGGGGCTAGGACGGGGGGTGTTTGCTGGGGGTGAGATGGGGAGGGGGGTGTTGTTGGGGTGGACTGGGGGGAGGGGTGTTGCTGGGGCAACTGGGCTGGGCTGGGGCTAGGATGGGTTTCTGGGGGTTTAGACTGGTGGGGGCAGTGCTGAGGCGGGGGCAGTGTGGGACTGGGTTTGTGCGGGATGGGGGTAGTGCTGCACTGGGGCTGTGCTGGGGAGGGCGGGGCTAGGATGGGACTAGGGTTGGGCGGGGGTGTTTTGGGGGGTGGGTAGGACTGGGGTGTTGCTGGGGCTGAGACTGGCTGGGGCTAGTGTGGGATTGGGGGTGGGGGCCGAGATGGATGGGGTAGGGACTGGGGTGTTTCTGGGGTGTGCTGGGGGCTAGGGTGGGGGCTGGGGTAGTGGGGACGGGGCTAGGACTGGGCTGTTGCTGGGGTTGGATGGGTGTGCTGGGGTGAATGGGGTAGTGGGGGGAGGGGCTGGACTGGGGGTGGACTGGCTGTTGTGGGCTGAGATGGACTGGGGGCTGAGGTTGTGAAATGGGGGGAGGAGGTGTTGTGGGGTGAGAGGGACGGGGCTAGTTCATGGGGGTGGGGGTGGGGGACTGAGACTGCCTGGGACTGTACTGGGGGGGGCTGGACTGGGGCTGGTGTGGACTGGAGGGTGTGGGCGGATGGGGACTGGCTGGTGCTGGGACGGACGGTATGGGGCTGGGATGGTTGGGGTGGGCTGAACTGGGGGGGATGGGGCTGGGCTGGGATGGAGAGGCGGGGCAGGTGGGACTGGGGCTGGGATGGCGGGGCTAATGGACGGGGGAGTTGGGGGCTTGGGTGGATGGGGGCTGGGGGGTGGGTGGGATGGGGTAGTCTGGATGGACGGGGGCTTTTGGGGACTGGGTGGGGCTGGGGTGAGATGGGGTGGGACGAGACTGGGCTGGGACGAGATGGGCTGGGGGACTGTATGGTGCTGGGTCGGGGCTGGTGCGGGTCTGTACTGGTGGGGGTTGGACTGGGATGGAAACTGGATGGGGTGGTGCTGGGGGGGACGAGGGTGGTGTGGGATGGGGGTAGTGCTGGTTGGGGGCTGGGTGGGGGTGGTCGGGAGGGGGGGGTGCTGGGATGGGGTGGGATGGATGAGGCTGGGTTGGGATGAGGGGTCTGGAGAGATGGTGCGGGACTGGGGTGGTGCTGGGGGATGAGGGGCTGGGGGGGGATTGGACGGACTGGGGGATGGGGAGGCTCCACTGAAGTAAAAAATTGAAAGTTGGGGGGGGGATAAATTTCCCCAAGAATAATGTCATCTATGGGTCACCTGCCCACAAATGCATCTACACTAATTGTGGCTTTTGGGGCCAAATTTTAACATGTGACCCTTTAAACTGTCAATAAGTGTATTTTGCCTGTGGGTCAGGGGTGACCAAAGGGTGACAATCGGGTTAAGTTATATTGTTAGTCATGGGTCAGTTGGAAAATTTACCCCTAAGGTGAAAAAATTGTTGTAAATTTGACCCATAGAAGTCGACTTGGTTGTTTGTGACGAAGCACGGAAGGATAGAATGCCTGGGTTGTCTGTGAGTCACGTGCCCGGCGTGCCCCGTGGGCATGTCCCGGCTCGTGACTGACAGTTTTCTAGGAAAGCATAGCAAAAAGCTATGCATGTTCCCATTGAATGAGGGATCTGAAAATCATTCAAAATCCCCCATGGGGAAAAGTAAAAAATAAAAAATGGAAAAAATATAAAACACAAAAACCAAAAAAAAAAAAAAAAACGTACACGCCCTTTTCCCCCTTTTCAAAAACCATTTGCCCCAAAAAAAAAATCAAAAAAAATAAAGTACCCCCATTTTGGGATCGCGGGTGCGTAAAGACCCCGTCATGTTAATTAACCCCCAAAGGTGACCGCCGTAAACTAAAAACAATCACAAATTTAAAATTTTTTGTTCGTCGGCAGCACATAAATATGGATTAAAAAAGCGATCAAATAAACTACTATAAATGCCAATCGTTGTGCCAAATAAAAACTACAGATTCATCCCGCAAAAAAACAGTCCTTATACAGCTCTGTATACGGAGTTGGTTATTTTTTGATACTATTGTATTGTGTTTACTTCTTATGCAGCAAATGTAACACTACCAGGCTCGTGCCCCGGATGTTTTAGACCCTAGCAACGTCCCCTGTGTAGCTTGGTTTCTGTTTTAAGGTCGGTCAATCTATGCTGTTCTGTTATGGGTGTACTGTAGCTGTTACTGTTTTAATGTGGTCAATGTAGATGTTACTGTTATGGGGGTACTTTTGATGTTACTGTTATGGGTGTACTGTAGCTGTTACTGTTATGGGTGTACTGTAGCTGTTACTGTTTTAATGTGGTCAATGTAGCTGTTACTGTTATGGGTGTACTGTAGCTGTTACTGTTATGGGTGTACTGTAGCTGTTACTGTTTTAAGGTGGTCAATGTAGATGTTACTGTTATGGGGGTACTGTAGCTGTTACTGTTTTAATGTGGTCAATGTAGCTGTTACTGTTATGGGTGTACTGTAGCTGTTACTGTTTTAAGGTGGTCAATGTAGATGTTACTGTTATGGAGGTACTGTAGCTGTGACTGTGGGGATCTGAGGATGTCACTGTTATGGGGGTTATGTTATTGATTTCACTAGCTATTTTGTTTTAGATAGTATTGATTGGTTATTAGGATCCAACTGCAAGTATTGAGTTGGTTCATGTCCGGTATTTGACACTAAACTTATTGCCACTGTTGGAAGGCTGTTTAAAACAATTCAACTGCGGTGTACGAACGGGCCACAACGGAAAGTGTATGGTGAATTAAGGAGGTATGCAAAATTTGTTTTCCACAGGACATAATGTTTTTAGTAAATATTTTATTTTTTTCGGGAAATATGTGTTATACTCTACATAGTATACAGTATTGGGGACTTTTTTAGTTATTTTTGCTTTTTCAAAATGCTAACTAATGTTGTTTTCCCACCAGCATTCCTGAAAAGTTCATATGATTTTGGTCGGATGTCCCCGGATGGCTTTGAGTAAGTTTGATAGAAATTGTTGGACCTGCCATTCCAAGGGAGGAACACCAAACATGAGGACATCCATCTCTCCATCGGAACGAATGATGATTACGTTGGCGTAAGTAAAAAGTTTACATAATTTTTGGGGGAAACTTGATTCAGTTAGGAACTGCATGCAGTTCCCAAAAAATTTCTAACATTAACACACACAAGACTGATACGGTTCTTTGTGTTGGATTCGTCCCAACTGCTTCCACACAAAAAACCATTTCCATCTCTCTGTCATTCACACACTTTGCGGGTACAGTTTCTTTTTGTGTTGGGATTCAGTCCCAAACTGCTTTCTCACACAAAAAAACCGATACTATTTTTTTTAATGTTATATACCTAAACACCTTTCCCACCCCCCCCCACCCCCCACCCAAGATTTCTGGCAACATGGGGAGAGTTATGCATCGTGTGCACTCACAATTCCGGGTTGGTTAATAATCAACCAGTATCTCTGAATTTGTGAGGTGCCTCATGCCACTTGATTCTGGGCAACACATGCAGCACATTCTCGATGCAAGCCCAACCCCGGAGATTTGGCAGCAGGTAGCAGCAGGCTTTCAATATGTGGCCAAATCCCACTGACATAGGTGCCGTCGACGGGATGCATTTACGTGTAGCAGCAGCACCGCAATCAGGATCCATGTACTTTAATTATAAAAAGTACTTTTCTTCGTGGTCCGGATGGCGGTGGCTGATGCCACCACAAGTAAGTGTGTGCGATCGAAGTCGGGCCTATTGGAAGGTACTGGGGACTCCTGGCGCTGCTGACTCGCAGTTTTGGGAGGCAAGTGCTGCAGAAGCAACGGGAATCTACCCCACCAAAACCTCTTCCGGGTTTCCACTCAGCAAGCCCCTTCGTCCTGGTAGGTGATTGAAGCCTTCCCATTGATCTGTGCACCTGCTGCGGCCATACCCACGAAGTGGACTGGAGGATACGGAAGAGTGTTTTTAACATGAGGCTGAGCAGGACACGGCGCATGGTGGAGTGCGTCTTTGGGATCATGGCTAGCATGTGGAGGGTCTTCACCACTGCAATTTAGCTGAATGAGCACACGGTGGATGGGAAGTCATTCAAAGCAGCCTTGTGTTCTCCACAACTATGTTGGGACTGTGATGGGGGTCCCGACATGGAAGTGGAGACACCTGGATGTTTTTGGTGCATCTCCATCCACCTGGGGCCTCGGCCGCCCATCCAGCCGGAGGTGCAGGGGTGGAAGAATCCTGGTTCTGCGAGCTATTTTCATGTCCCCGAAGGCAGAGTGCCACTTGGAATTTGACAGCCTCTAGGTCAGCACTGTTCCGTGGATGTGATGGATCTTCTCCGGTCAACAGACTCCTGCTTCTATGACGCCGATCCTGAAACTGCGGTGTTGGCTCATTTGCACAGGGACTCACTGCATTCTGCTGCACGCCGAGCCTGAAACTGCGGCTGTTGCTGCATTCTCCACCAAGCGGATCCTGCTTCGGCTGCACGGAGATCCTGACAAACTGGCGGCTGTTGCTGCTGATTCTCCTCAAGCGGACTCCTGCTTTCTGCTGCACGCCGCTCTGACAACCCAGATGTTGCTGCATTCCTCACAAGCGGTCTCTGCTTCTGCTGCACGCCGATCCTGACAACTGCGGTGTGCTGCTTCTCCAGAAGCGGACTCTGCTTCTGCTGCTCGCCGATCCGACATCTGCGGCTGTTGCGGCATTCTCCAAAAGCGGGTCTTCTGCTTCTGCTGCACGCTCCGGATGCCTGACAAACTCGGCTGGTGGCTGCATTCTCCACAAGCGGGACTCCTGCTTCTGCTGCACGCCGATCCTGACAACTGCGGCTGTTGCCTGCAATCTCCAAAAAAGCGGACTCCTGTTTCTGCTGCACGGCGATTCCTGAGACAACTGCGGCCTGTTGATGAATTCTCCACAAGCGGAATCTGCTTCTGGGCATGCCGATCCTGACAACTGCGGATGTTGTGCATTCTCACAAGCGGGACTCCTGCTTCTGCTGCATGACGATCCTGATAACTGCGGACTGTTGCTGCATTCTCCACAAGCGGACTCCTGCTTCTGTCTGCACGGAGATCCTGGACAACTGCGGCTGTTGCTGCATTCTTCCACATGCGGGACTCCTGCTTCTGCTGCACGCCGACACTGACACAAACTCATGCTGCTTGCCTGAATTCTCCACAATCGGTACTCCTGCTTCTGCTGCACGCCGAGATCCTGACAAATGCTCGGCCTGTTGCTGCATTATCCAGAAGCGGACTCCTGCTTCTGCTGCTAGCACGATCCTGCCACAAATGACGGCTGTTGCTGCATTCTCCACAACGCGGTCCTCTGCTTCTGCTGCTCGCCGATCCTGACAACTGAGGCATGGTGCTGCATTCTCACAAAAGGACTCCTGCTTCTGCTGCACGCCGCATCCGGACACTGCGGCTGTTGCTTGCATTCTCACAGCGGACTCATGCTTCTGCTGCATGCCGATACTGACATCTTGGGCTGTTGCTGCATTCTCCACAAGCGGACTCCTGCTTCTGCTGCACGCCGATCCTGACAACTGTGGCTGTTGCTGCATTCTCCACTAGCGGACTCCTGCTTCTGCTCTCGCTGATCCTGAAAACTGCGGCTGTTTGCTGCTATTCTCCTCAAGCGGAATCTTGCTTCTGCTGCATGCGTCCTGACAATCTGCGGTTGTGGCTGCATTCTCCACAAGTGGACTCCTGCTCTGCTGCACGCCGATCCTGACAACTGCGGCTAGTTGCTTGCCATTATCCACAAGCGACTCCTGCTTTGCTGGATGCGCCGATCCTGACAACTGGCGGCTGTTGCTGGAATTCTCCAGAAGCTGGACTCTGCTTCTGCTGGACGACGATCCTGACAAATGCGGCCTGTTGCTGCATTTCCACAGCGGATCCTGCTTCTGCTGGACGCCGATCCTGACAACTCCGGGCTGTTGCTGCTTTCTCCACAAGGCGGATCCTTGCTTCAGCTGCTCGCGAATCTTGACAACCCTCCGGCTGTTGCTGCATTCTCCACAAGCGGAACTCCTGCTTTGCTGCACGCCGATCCTGCAACTGCGGTGTTGCTGCATCTCCAGTAGCGGACTCCTGCTTCTGCTGCTTGCGATCCTGACAACTGCGGCTGTTGCTGCAATTATCACAAGCGGACTCCTGCTTCTGCTGCACGCGATTAAGACAACTGCGGCTGTTGCTGCTTCACCACAAGCGGGACCTCATGCTTCTAGCTGCACACCGATCCTGACATACTGCGGATGTTGCTGGCATTTCCACAAGAGGACTACTGCTTCTGACTGGACCGCAGAATCCTGACAACTCGGGCTGTTGCTGCAGTGCCAAGCGGAAAAACTCCTGCTTCGCTGCACGCACGATCCTGACAAACTCACCGGACGTTGCTGCATTCTCCACAGCGGACTCCTGCTTCTGCTGCACGCCGAATCTGACAAACTCTGCGGAGGTTGCTGCATTCTCACAAGCGGAATCCTGCTTCTGCTGGAGCCGATTCCTGACAACTGCGGCTGTTGCTGCATTCTCAGAAGCGGACTCCTGCTTCTGCTGGGACCGCGATCATGACTACTTGCGGCTGTTGCTGCATTCTCCACAAGCGGACTCCTGCTTCTGCTGGACGCCGATCCTGACAACCTCCGGCTGGGGTTTTTGCTGCATTTCCACAAGCGGACTCCTGCTTCCTGCTGCACGCCGATTCCTGGACAACGGCGGATGTGTGCTGCATTATCCACAAGCGGCTCCTGCTTCTGCTGCTCGCCGATCCTGCTCAACTGCGGCTGGTTGCTGCATTCTCAGAAGCGGCTCCTGCTTTGCTGCATGCGATCCTGACAAACTGCGGCTGTTGCTGCATTCTCCACAAGGGACTCCTGCTTCTGCTGCACGACGATTCTGAAAACTGCGGCTGTAGCTGCATTCTCACAAGCGGACTCCTGCTTCAGCTGACCACCGATTCCTGACAACTGCGGCTGTTGCTGCATTCTCCAACAGCGGGACTCCTGCTTCTGCTGCACGCGATACCTGACAACTGCGGCTGTTGCTGCATTTCCACAAGCGGACTCCTGCTTCTGGTGCACGCGATCCTGAACATCTGGCGGCTGTTGCTGCATTCTCCACAAGCGGACTCCTGTTTCTGCTGTATGCCGATCCTGACAAATGCGGCTGTTGATGCATTCTCCACTAGCGGACTCCTGCGTCTGCTGCACGATGTTCCTGACAATGCGGCGTGTTGCTGCATTTTCCACAAGGCGGGACTCCTGCTTCTGCGGCTACAGAGATCTGACAACTGCGCTGTTGCAGCATTCTCCACAAGCGGACTCACTGCTCTGCTGCTCGCGGGACCCTGACCAACTCCGGCCTGGTTGCTGCATTCTCCACAAGCGGGACTCCTCTTCTGCTGCACGCCTGATCCTGGTCAACTGAGGCTGTTGCTGCAATTTACAAAAGCGGACTCCTGATTCTGCTGCATCGCCGCCCAGAAAACGGCGGCTGTTGCTGCATTCTCCACAAGCGGATCATGCTTCTGCTGCATGCCGATCCTGACTACTGCGGCTGTTGCTGCATTCTCTACAAGTGGGATCCTGATTCTGCTGCACGCCGATCCTGACAAACTCGGGCTGTTGTCTGCTTTCTCCCCAAGCGGGACTCCTGCTTTGCTTTACGACAATCTGCAAGTTCTGCTAATGCTACAGGTTTTTGTCCCAGGGGACTCCTCTAGTTTATCATAGCTTTTTCTAATAAATAGAATTTATTTTTTGTTGGGCACACAAATAAAAATTTTATTATGTTGCCTTGAACATTTATTGTATTTTCTTTTATGTCTATGTTATGTAATTTGAATTTGTTGAGTTGTTGTCTTGGTTTATGAACTATCTAGGTGGCCCTTGGCAACCGCCACAGAGCTTCCTTTGCATTTCTGTATGAGGCAGAAAAATAAGGAAGCTCTGCTCGGTTGCCGGAATGGGCAACCCAGAAAGTTTTAAACTTGGGGCTTGGTTGGTGTTTTTAACAGTTGGTGACCAGGGGCTTCTCGTTTAAATGTCCTGCGTGGACTTGGCAAACGTCACAGAGCTTCCCTTTGCCATTCTGCATGTGCAGAATAGCTAACGGAAGCTCTGCTCGGTTTTGCCATGGGCTCCAGAAAGTTAAACTTGGGTTTTAGTGGTTTTTCAATTTCAATTTGGATCATATAAACACATCTCTTTATATTGCATATTAAAAAATGTCAAAATATATTTGATGACCAAATTTTAAAAGTAAAGTTATGCTGCAATTAAATCAACTTACTGTGAAGCTAAGGTACTTGAGAAAAAACATAAGACTATATTAAAGTTGAAAAAAACCACAATTTATTAATAAACATTTTTTAAAACTAAAACCCCCCACCCACAGCACCCACCCATTTAATAAAAAATCCCAAGACAGAAATTTTTTAAAAAATCTATATACAAAAAACTGCACCCCGTACCGCCCCCCCCAAAAAAATTTTTTAAATAATTTGAATAATAAGAGGGGAAATCATGGGAAGGGTCAGATGCGGGCGGGAGAGGGGTTTGCAATCTGGCAAGAAAACTCCACTGGCTGGGGCTGCGCGTTGTATCGTAGATCCCATAGGTTGTTCTTGGTAACACCCAGCAGTGGGATGGGGCAGAGGTTGGGTGGGTGGAAGGGGGGGGGGGGGGCTGGGAGGGCGGAAGGAAAGATCAGGATCAGGGGCGGTACGGAGTGCGCAGGGGGAATTGCTGGTGCCAAAGGGGGGAGGAGGGTCCGGAAACCACATCCACTGCACGAGGTGGGCAGGTCCCCGGCATTGGCATGCGTTGCCCGGCGGTGGACTGCCACCATTGAGGGTTTAAATGTCTTTTAATTGGTCCTGAGACGTAATGGCGAGGCGGCCGGGTTTTCTGCCATTGCCAAAAAAAATGTTTAAGTATCCGGGCCATTCGCCCCGCGTTGGGGAGAAGTCCTCCTGCAGGGTGGGGGTTGTTCCCAGGAAGGGGGGGTTCTCGCCCCCGGGGGCTCGCAGGAGGGGGGAGTGGGAGGGAAAGGGGGGGGTCGGGGGGGGAGTGGGGGACGATGATTTTTGGGGTGGGCCGGAGGGGGGGGGGGGGCCCCCATGCCTCGCATGGGGGTCCCGGATGCAGTTTGAGTTGTTGAGCCCACTCCCCCCAGACACTTGGGGTCCTGTCGGGACCCCCTGGGGATCCGCCGATTTTTAAAACCTCCCCCCCCTCCGCCGTGGACCATTTGGGGCGCCCGCTCCCTCTCCCCAGTTTGTGTTTCCTGGGGGGGGGCCGCACAGTCCGGAAGGGTTTGGTTTCCCCGTTGTTCTAAAAAAAATTTAAAAAAACAAAATTTTTTTGGTTCTTTTTTTTAAAATATAAGTCACATAGCCTTTTACACATTCTAGCATTCAAATTTGCAAACATGTATAAAAAAAAAAAAAAAAAAACTTACGTCCGGAGCTGTCGTTGGGGCCTGAGGAAACGCTCCCTGCGAAGGGGAGGTAGCCCCCTTTGGGGGGAGAGGTCCCCTGGGCGCCTCCTCCTACCCAGCGGACGTATGGGGCCCGCCCCGTTTTCCCATCTGTTTCTCAGCCTTTTCTGAAACGAAAAAAAATTTTTAAAAATTCGAAATACATTTTGTTTGGAGGGTTTGTTCACAGGGCTTTTGTCCATGGGAACTAATTTTTAGCAATGTGTGTCGATCAACGGAAACGATGTGTCGGCTAAAACTTTTTACAAAACATGCATTCTATCGTGCACACGCCAGAGCGGCAAAACTTCCTTATTTGCCCTGCCACTGCAAACTTTTGGGTGAAACCCAAAGCACAAAAAAAAAGACAGAGAACGACTGTCGGGGTTACAGCCATGATGTGTTACAGCACCCGTAGTAAATGCTAAATTGCATGCTGCATCTTTCCCAGTGGATGCAAGCACACATTGCCTAAAAATGTATGTGCACCGCCTACAGGTTTACCTGGAACATACACTCCAAACTTCACTGTATAAATGGGGCGATTAGATGTGTCACAAAAAAATAAGTTGGGGAAATAATGTGTGGGAGGAACTTTTATTTTACTTACCGATTTCCGTCTGCAGGTTTGCTGACCCGTCCTTTTCTGGAACGCCCGGCCCGCTATCAAATTTGGTTTGGCTGGCGGTTCTATAACCGGTGGTCTTCTTCCCACGAAAGGGACGGTTCTGGCCCGAAAGATTAACAGAAAGTTTTATGGATTTTTACACCCCCAAAAACATTTGATTGATTTAAAAAATTTTTGCAAAAAAAATTGCATTAACGGCAGCAAAATTTCAGATATATGAAAGTTTTTTTGCCATTATGCAAAGTGTTTTGGGCCGCTGTAGCTAAAAACTTTTGGGAAAAAATGTAAAATTTTTTTAATTTGTAATAAAAAAAAAAAAAAAAAAAATTATACAGACTTATTTTGCCTGTTTTTTTCTTTTGCCAATTTTTTTTTTTTTTAAAACAACAGGGCCCTGGCAGATTAAAAAAATTTAGAGAACAAATTTTTGATCAAAACAAAGTGTCATAAGGTCAGTCAAAAAAATCAAATCAGGTTTTAAAATTTCTATAATACGTTGTCCCCCCGCATTAAATTTTGATCTATTGTACCCGGGGGAGATTTTTTTGGGGACACTTTTTGGCCCATTCAAAACCCTTACACAACAATGAATTCCCCAATTGGCAGGGAGCCTGCTACCCCCCCCTCTCCCCCCTCCTTTAGAAAATTCAAGGGTATAAAAAAGCAAACCCCATGGCTTTTGCGTGCAGTGCATAGTGAAGCTAAACTTATCCCCTGCAAACCAAACATTATATTTAAAAATTTTTATTTCTTATGGCGTTCGTGCCCGAAGAATGATGTAAAAGGGTCCAGCAGGCTGCTGCCTCCCCCCCCCCTTCAAATTTCCCTTCACCAAGCGTATTGCGGAGCACTTAAAGCCCCCACAATTTGTGTGTGAAATACCCCAAAAATTTAAGGACTTATTGGGTATCAGGGCCCCTCGGGGAACCCCATGCGGCTGTTTTGCGGGTTGGGACATGTTTCTGCAGTGAATCAGATCCTCCCCTCCTTTGGGATGCAAGGGCTTTGTGAGGAATTTAGCTGCATAAATCATATTTTGTCTTGTTCCCCCCCCAAAAAATTATACAAAAACCAGACAGTTGTCCCGGACTCGACTGAAAATATAATTGATCCCAGAACGGATTCCCCGGGGGTTTTCCCCGGGGAAATCGCGGGACACAAATGTGGGTTTTACTCGGGATGATTTGCGCGGAATTAGTGACTGTGCTTGTTTTTTTCCCTCCCGGGTTGCCACTGTCTTTTTTAGGCGGGGAAACCGGACGGAAATACGTGTGTTGGGGGAAAGCGGCCTATTTTTTATTTAAATCAATTGAAAAAGGGGGTGTTACTTATTTTGAATGATTTTGGAACGGATTTTCGATCGGAAATCGCGGCAAAATCCATTGCGAAAAAAAGCCGGTGAACGGGGCCTTATTATCGACAATTGACCCCTTTTTATTTCCCTGTTCCCCCTGCTGTCTTCCCAAAAATTAAAAACCATTAGCAACCCGAATGGAATGGTGTCTCCAAATTTTGTCCCACAGGAAAGTTTTAAATAATAAATAACTACACTATTTTTTTAAGAGGTCAAACAAATAATTTATATTCTTGAGACATAACTATTTTTAAAAAATGAAAAGAAATTTTGAGACTTATTTTGTCATTTAGTGAAAAAGTCTGCTGTGTTTTGGGGCTGTGCTTGTATACGGTACATCTTTAAAAAAAGATAAAAATGATACTAACATGTTTTATACCACTTTTTTTTGTACCTTAAGGTTTTCTTCCCTTAGAAATAAGTATTGTATACACTTTCGATGACTGTCCAATAGTGCTGGAAGCTGAACATACTAGATCCATAATTTGATTCAATATGGTTAAACAGTTATTATTATTATTATTATTATTATTTATTTTATTTATTATTATTATTATTATTATTATTATTATTATTATTATTATTATTATCATCTATTTTTGTCAATATTATATACTAGAATTATAATTATTATTATACACTATTATTATTATTATAACTATTTTCTACTGTTGCTGTTATTATTATTAGTACTACCATATTCTATTCTTGTTATTATATACATTTGTTAATATTGAATACTATTGTAATTATTATTATTATATACTATTGCTATTATTAATATTATTATTATTTTATTTTTGTTAATATTGTACACTAGAATTGTATGCTAGAATAATATTGTATACTAGAATTATAATTATTATTATACACTTTTGTTATTATAACTATTTTCTATTATTATTATTAGTATTATTACTATATTCTATTCTTGTATTATTATATACATTTGTTAATATTGTATACTATAATTAGAATTATTATACACTATTATTATAACTATTTTCTACTGTTATTATTTTTACTGAATACTTAATTATCCAGTAATTTAAAAATAAATAATTCAGGACCTTTTATATTGTCATGTACTTAATTACACTTGCACGTTATAATTATTCAACCCATTTATTCAAATACAGTAGATTTTTTAAAAAATGTTTTACAATGATTTTAATTATAAAAACAATAATTATATATATATTTTTTTTTTATATTTTCATAAAAAAAGTATATACATACATAGTAGTGTGCCCCAACTCAGACCCTAGTTGCATGCTGTTAGGGCCCTACAGTACAGGAGTCATGGCGGCCTGGCTCCCTGATCAGCGGTAATGAAAGAGTGTCAGAGGTGAAAGCAGTATGAGCTCTGATGTAGTAAATACGGGAAGGAGGGGGGTTTAAAATAAGGAAGACAAATTCCCAAATTTCCAAAAACCCAGCAAAACGCTTTTTAGGGAATGTCCGGAATTATAGTTTTGTCCATTTCCTTTCAGGGTTAATATTGATGTAGATATTATTTCTGTCTACGATACCATTTTTAAAATATTAGACGGGTAAGCTGCACACCTAAATAAAATAATTGATGGGCTTTAGGAGGAGATTTTTATCTGGACTGAGCATGAAATATCATGAAGATTGTTCTTTAAAGTAATCACTTAATCATCATTTGTCTGCTCCCTGCCCCATGCCTTCCACGCGCTGCTCTCCAGTGTTTTCACTGTCAAAATCTCAGCTGAAAAATGCGTGGCTCGCAAATTTTCCCTTTACAGTTTTTGTAATGGCCTCGAGGAAATTTATTTATCCGGTTTTAAGATGTAAGAGGAAACTGCGGTTTCATTCGGTTTTTTATTGGATTTATCTCCTAGATGAAATTAGAGGGTTGGTTATTTGAGGTGTATCAGAATAGCTCATAGAAATATTCAAGCCTTGTGTGGTTTCAGGTCAGCATAGGGCACGTCTTTCAGCATGTCTAGTGTTTACTAAGATCTGTGTACCCACATATAAATAGCTGCATTATGGTTGTTCAAGAACCGGGCTGAAAGTCATCTGGGGAAAAAGAATGGCTGCTGCTGAGGTTTCCATGTCCTATGTCAAAACTAGCCTAGTGAGATATGTGCACATTCACAGTATGATGTTAAGTATTTTTTATGGCACGGTTGTAATTTAACATATACAGTATGTTGCTAGCACCATATAAAAAGTAAAGTAAATGAAATAAATAAGGGATCAACCAGGGGAAACTAGGTGGGGCATCAGGGGGGCAACCAATGCCACTAAAAAGGTCATACAAAAAACTGTTTTTAGTTAAGTATATTATACTAAAAAAACAAGTTAATATAAATCAATGTTTTCCTGTTAACCATCCTTTTTCCCCAAAGACCCATAGAATTTGGGATGGCTCTCTTTATTCTAGAATGGTGTGCAAATGTGTTGTAGAAGTTTCTGAATGGGATTGTTTTTGCAGCATGTGCATTGAGTATTATAGATGAATGGGACAGTCAAATAAATGCATTTAACAAGTCTGCCATGTGTGAATAAAACCTTAGTCAGGTCAAAGAACCACTTTTGTTTTGGGGGACTTTCGAGATCAGATTGTCGGTAACCCAAATTTTCTGTATGGGATTTATGTATTACTATACCCCTTTTTCCCCCTTTTTATAATGTTGGTTTTTGGAGTTTTTCAGCCAAATACATGAGCAATTTTTTTTTTAATATTAGAAAGGGTTCGGCCATGTGTTTTTTTAAAATTGGTAAATGAAAAACAAACATTTAATGGGAGACGGGGGCCGTGGTTTTGCATATTTAACTTGCAGCATGAAATCCACCCCTGGGTTAAAAATTCCAAAGGGGTTTTTGTTCTCCCCCTTTTTTGCAGGGGGTTTTTCCCCCGGGTATTTTGGTTTTTCCCAAACACTCCAAAACTATACTGATAGGTTCATCAAGAATTTAGGGCGACATGTATAATTGAGCTTTTCGCCTGTTTTCAGGTATACGCGCCCACGTCCGGGTCCGCTTCGGACGCGGGAAAGCCCTGTTAGGCGCCAAAATTCGCCCCTTTTTGTATGCGTAACAGAAGGGGCGTTTTGGTGTTTCCTGGGGGCGGGGTACCACATTCGAAAATCTCCGACGCTGTATGAATGCAGGGCGGCAAAGTGAGGCCATTTGAGTCCAAAAGGCAGACCATTTCAATGTGGCTGTCTGTCGGAGGGGTCGAAGTTTGCCCCCCCATTATGAGGCACTTTGGGGCCCACTACATCGGGCGTTTTTTACGGAAAAAACGTAAAAGCAGGCGCTTTGAGGCGCCAATCTTCATACATGCCCCCCTTAGTCTGCAAGCCCCAATAGAGACAGGAACCAATATGAATAATGGCTATCTCTGTATAGCATTGTGGAATACAAATTGTACCATATAAATAGGCAAAATAAATTAAAATGCTAATAATGGCATATAGCAGTCATTGACTGATCTGTGAGGGATTTCCCAGCTGATGTGCGAGCTACTTGCAAATAATGGCTATCTCTTGGGTTGGTTAGGTCCATCCAAGTGTTATATGATTTAAACCCCAACTTCATTTATGGGAACGTGTTTTCTGGGGTTATGGAGTTAGACACATGGCAACCATTTAGTCACATGTGTATCGTTTTAAAATGGGGTTATCTTGATGGGTCCTAAAGAGAGGCCATCCATGTTAAAGTGTTAATATTCCGCTTATAGTGGGGGTCTGGTGCTACCAACCTTCACTGGATAGCGTTTGAGTTTGTGGCGATATAGTCCCTAGACAAGAGGGATGAAAACACTTGTTTGCTATTATTTTTATACTACTTTATTAATATTCTTAATGTATTCATTCATGTATTTATTCCAGGAGTGATAAGAGAGGAACAACTCAATTCAGTGTTAAAGCATGATGCTTCAGGATTGCTATGCTATGGCGAACACAGATATTTTCTAAAACAGACATGTCAAGAAATCCAAAAAGTGCTCTGGAAGGCATAACCCGCATGAGTAATATCTAGCTGCACATTTACATTGCATAATTTGCAGACAACATTTACAAGCATTTTTCAAATGTAACATAAGCACGGTGCAATGTCTCAAAATTAAGTACAATTCCAGGTTTGACACAAGCTAAAATTCAGTTCTTAGCTCTGTTTGACTTTGGTCTCAGGCTAGATAAATTCAGTTAGAAATAAATGTGTTCATCCTTCAGGGAGAAAGACAAAAATATGTTCTCTGTAAACATACAAAACAAGAGAAAAAAACTGGGATTGTAGGGTTGGCATTATCTATAACAATTACTCAGCTGGATTTATAGACGCTTATACAAATGTGTAATTTGTGGGGAAAAGGCTAATAAAACTTAACGGCACAGTGGCGAAATAATCTGTGGGCTAACCCAGGCCGTGTCAGGGCTAATTGAAATGTTTAAAAGCAGCTCTTCTCTAGAAGTGTCTGTGATGCATGGCTGGGAAACATATGCAGACCAATCCTTTGTCTTAACTGGACATATATTACCAGTGTATATCATCGTAATTTCAGCCCAGACTCTTCATTGTCAAAACCTTTGAACAAAGGGCACTTTATAATTGTAGTTCCACAGTCATGATAATAACAGCAATAATTTACTGTTAAGTAGGAAAGAGGGTGTGAGGATATGAATGATTTGCATTGCCCTGCAGTTTCATGGAGCAATGGAACATCACAGAAAGATAGGTTCTATTAAATGTTAAAGCTAGACATTGCCTGAGAATTTGAGTGTTTTACGTATCTGATTTTTCAATACACAATTTAAAAAAAATATATACTTTTTATAATAGGCGGTATTTACATTCCAAATGATCAGTGATTGACTTTGAAGGGGTCTACCTTGGATCAAATGGAGGTTTCCGTCATTTTAGATGGCAGGAAAGGAACTGCATGATCTGTAGGGCTGTATGTTCAGTTCTAAGACTGACTAAGCTGTTTAGTCAATGCATGTCATTTATCAGTGCAATTTCTCCAGTTTTATGTTGTACTGACAAAGAAAGAAATAGTGTTTTCAACAATCAGCATTTGTAAAGCCTTCCTTATCTGTCGATTTAATATCCTTGTCCACCCTTGTTTCATCTTAGAAAGTTGAGGTGAACAATGCTGGGTAAAACGCAACATTGTTCAGTAGTGTTTGCTAGGAACGGGGAATATGATACACTTTTCTGATAATAAACATAATAAAAATATATAGCCTAAATTAATAATTGATGTAAAGGTCTATGCTGTCCTATATGAGAGCAAGATATGCTAGAGAGTAAGAGAAGCTAGGCTTCTATGATTTGGAGGAGGTTTTCAGAATAATGGGCAGAGAAAATAGTAACTGGACTCCTTAAAGGGTTTTTCTCGCTATAGAGATCATATCTAAGATTATGGGGACGGTAAAAATTTTGTAATTGGTTTGCATTACCTAAGTCACTTAGTATAGCAGATGTGAGCTTTACTGTGCATCAATAACTATTTTTTACTGCTGCTAGTCAGGACACGCCCCCTTTTCTGTGATTGGCTGTTGGGACACGCCCTCGGTCGGATTCCGCTTCTGGACACGCCCCTTCACTATGATTGGCTGACTGACATTTCATTCATTCTTTTGGGATATCCAATGCGCATGTGAAAACAGTCACTTGTCAGCTCACCGATATATGAGATTAATAGTACCTTGTTTAACGGCTTGCAGAGCACGGAGACTCCCAGTCAGCTTTAGCTCGGGAGAGCAGCAGGAAACAGGCATAAAATTATATACTCCAGCTTGCTTAGAAGTAGCATTAAGCAGATGATCCGCAGCTTATACTTTTAAAATAAAAAATTTATTAATATTCCATTAAAAATGTGATAATACAGGGTAGGAGAGTTGTAATACAGCACTGGTGCTGTATTACAACCTCCTACCTGTATTATACAATTTTTAATGGATATTAATATTTTTTTTATTTTAAAAGTATAAGTGCCCGATCATCTGCTTAATGCTACTTCTAAGCAAGCTGGAGTATATCATTTTATGTTCTTTTGGGATATGCCCCCAGGCAGGAAACACCCTAGAAATGCCCCCAACACTGTGATTGGCTGCCTGCCCTCTGTGTTTACTCCCCTCTGAGCTTTTAAAACCGAAAGTGAAACCAGCTATCTGAAAGGGCTGCTGGCTCTAAAACTCATCCCCCGCTCTAAGGTAACGATCTAGGTAAATATGACTGTTTAATTTTTGGGAATCCCCTCATTAAACACCCTTAGCCCCTGTTTCCTTAATAACAAGTCACACATTTTCTCTCCCTGTTCTTTCCCCCACATTGTTTCACAGTTCAGGCTAGTGATAACTGGTATGCATAGAAGGGCTTGTGGGCCAGCCTCAGCTCTGCAGAAAAAGAGAACTTTCAGGGGGCTGCATCCTCTCCAGAAACTTCCCCTTCCCTCTTCACAAGAATGATGATGTCACAGTCTTCGGAGGAGAGACACTTCAGGAGGGAGACAGCCTGCTGAGAGGAGAGACACCCCCTCCTGGCAGGAGAGACTCCCCTGCTGGAGGGAGAGACACACCTCCTGGCGGGAGGGTCATGTGCTGAGGGAGGACAAATCTCCTGGCAGGAGAAAAACACCTGCGAGAGAAGAGATTGCCCCTGGATTTTAAATTCAAATTTATTAAATTAGCTGAAACCAAACACTTCAAAGATAAACCCCCTTTTTTTGACAGTGAAAATTTTCCCTTTCCCGCCCCAAGTGATTTAAGGGGTTTCCCCGTATTAGTGTGGCACAGGCAAACTGCAACATGTATGTGGGGGGGAAGCGTAGTTTTCACTTTCGTTTTTCCTTTTTATTGTTTTTAAACAGAAATTCAGATAAAATATATAAAACCATATTCTTCAGCTCAGCTTCTCTACCTCTATCACATCCTGCTCTCAGATAGAGTGTGAAAATTATTTCAAAATGATACAAAAATACCCTGCCAATAACTGGTTTTAATGTATTTTTGCACAAGATTTTTTCCTTGAATTTAGCAAAAAATCATGACAAACCCGTTTTTGTATTTGCTGCCAAAATTTCAGTTATATGCAAAAACAGGATTTATACATGTCAAATTCCATGACAACTCCAGAACAGCTTGGGCATTCTATAAAATAAAAACATGCTCTGAAATCCACACAGATTTTTTTTCTATTTTCATGTTTCCCAAAAATTTTGGGCCCCGTCATAACATAAAAATGCTGTGGCTGTCATCTGGATCTAGAGTAAAAAAAAAAAAAAAAGCTAACATGATGTATGCGGTGACAGAACCATAGAATTCTGTAGTTTACTGCTTTGTAAATTGTTAAAAAAAAATTTTTGTGGGTAATAGCCTTACTATTCCCTTCAAACAAGTCAACAGTGCTCCTTTTGCAAAGCTAATTATCTGTACAGATTTCCTTTAGTGTATGTTTCCACGGGTGTGGACACTGTAAAATCCTTTTTAAAATGGCCCCAAAATTTTTTAATAAATAGCAATGGGTTTAAAAATTGTTTTACTGTGAAAACAGCTTTCACGTTTAAAAGGTGATCCCAATGTGTCTCATTGCTGCTATCGGATGCATCTTTTTTTATACGTTCCAAGAATTGGCATGTCAGTTCTTGGTCCAAAACATGCAGCAGAAGCCCTGTAATAAACTATAAGATGCGAGTCTGCTGATCCAAACGGGCATTAAAAACACGCAGTGCTTTGGCCCTTTTAGATCGATGCCGCTGCGATTTTGGATGCGATTTTCGGATCCAAAACTGGATCCAAAAACGCCGTGTGAACAACCCCTTACATGGAAGCAGGGGGCTGGAGTGCATTAGAGTTGTGACTTTTTCTGTGAGGATTATTAGCTAGCTACTTCCTCAGATTTTTGTATAATTAAACTAGTGTGCCAGTCTGCCTGTTCCTTAATGGACTGCACTATTGGTTTCACAAAATTATATACAAATAGCAGCACCATGCAGTGCTAAAATTCCAGCAACACACCCGACCCACATAATAATTCCATTTAATTCTGTTAAAAAAAGGCTTTTCCAAATTTCTAGGTTTAGAGGACTGCGGGCTAGTATTAAAATTTTGAAAACATATTTTTAATTTAAATGCCGGGGGGCCTGAGTGATAAGTGTGAACTTGGGAAAAAAGTTTTAAACATCCCATTCTTTTTTTTATCTACCTATAGATTGTGGTATCAAATTACCAAGACATTTTTTTTTGTGTGAAAAAAAAATTGTGGATAAACTTTCGGTGTGAATTTAAGAGTATTTTTTTTAAACGGGGTCTGATAAAAAATGATACATCTATGGAAATGATGTTAATGAGGTCGTCTGTTGCAACTATTAAAATGGAATGAACCATTATGGTTAGTTGGTATTTAATTACGGTTGATCACCAAATTTCTTTTTTAAATGGCAAACAGTTTTCCGTCACACTAGAGCAGGGGTGTTGCTAAGGTCCTAAAACCCCAGGCCCTCTGTGTTACGTTTTGCTCAGTAGGGCTGGGTTCATTCAGCTTTTTTTCCCCACATTGGAACCCCAAATTTTTTTTTACAGAGAAAAACGGGGGTTTCCCTGTCACAAAATTTTTGCAGGATTTACATCTTTCCTCCCATCTTTAAAAAAATCAGTGCTGACAAAATGTTTTTCAAAACCCTCTCACCTACATATGAAAAATGTTCGGGCGTCGTAGGCTGTTTTATTCGGGGCCGGGCCCAAATTTAAAAAACCCCCGCCCCCCGGTCTCCGGGCTCCAGGCCTCTGCCGGGGCCTGGAGCCCCGGGGCCCTTTGCTGGTGCGCCCGCGGGCGCACACACAGGGGGCTTCTGGGGAGCAGGGAGCGAGCGCTCCCTCCCCGCAGACAGGTCGGACCCGCGGGTCCGACACGAGAGGCCCCCGGGTCCCACAGCATGAGGACCCCCCACGGCCCGGCCCCTCACCCGGCAGCGCGCAATGAACACTCATCGCGACGCTGCCTGCCCTGGGCGCACACCCGTCTAGGCCTTGCGCCCGAGGGCTGCCAGAGGAGGCGGGGTGAAGAGGACAGAGCGCGCCCCCGGGGGAGTTAAGGTGATTTGAATGTTGTTTTTTTTAAACTTTTACCCCCTCATGCCCTATAACCTGCCTGGGGCCCCTTCCCCCCTGTCGTGGCCCCCCATATATCCCTGTGGCCCCCATATATGCTGTCCCCCCAACCCCTGCCTGTGGCCCCCTTTCCCCGCCTGTGCCCCTTTTATGCCTCCCTGTGCCCCCCTCCCCCTGTCTTTGGGCCCCCATACCTGTCTGTGCCCCTATAATGCCTCCCCTGTGGCCCCCAATCCTGCGTGGCCCCTTTCCCTGCCTTTGGCCCCCATATCCCTCCCTGTCCCCCTATAATGCCGCCTGTGCCCCAATACCCCTGTCCCCCCATATACTGCCCGTGGCCCCCAATCCCTGTCGTGCCCTAAATCCCTGCCTGGGGCCCAAAATTCCCTCCCTGGGGCCCCCCATATCCTGCTTGGGCCCCATAGTGCCTGTGCCCCATAATGCCTGACGGGGGGGCCCCCAAATTTCCCTGTGGCCCCCTATTCTGCTGTCCCCCCCATATTCTGCCTGTGGCCCCCAATCCCCTCCTGTGGCCCCCATAGGGGCCCTGTCCCCTATAACCCTCCCTGTGCCCCTAAATGCCTGCCTGTGGCCCCTTTCCCCTCCCTGTGGCCCCCCTACGCCTGCCGGGGGCCCCCCCTAACCCTCCCTGTGGCCCCCATATCCCTGCCTGTGCCCATATACCTTCCTGTGCCCCCCATATACTGCCTGGGGCCCCCCATATATGCCTGTGGCCCCCATTTACGCCTCAGTCCCCCCTTATTGCCCAGGCCCATTACCTTTTTTTAAATTGGGTTTGGGCCCTATTATTTTGGGCCCCTTTCCCCAGTGCCCCCATATACTCCCTTTTCCCCAAAGTTTGGCCCTTATACCTTATTTTGGGGCCCCCTAATATCCTGGGCCTTCCCCCAGTGCCCCTTAAAACCCTCCCTGTGCCCCAAAAATTTTAAAACCCTGAAAACTGTGGCCCCCATAAATTTGGGGGCCCTTCCCCGGGTGCCCCCTATTTTTACCCCTAAACTTGGGGGGACTGTTCCATAATTAAGAGTTGCTGGAAATGTGAGGTTCTAAGATTTGTGTCCAAACCCTAGGGACAAGTATTGGCCGGGGCAATCAGCATGAAGGTGAGAACCGGAGGAGAAAAAAAGGGGAAAATGAAAGACACTGATCAGAAAAGAGTCTCCCGGGGAGTTTCTAATGTAATGCAGTTAATCACTTTATTTCTGCAGAGTCTACATAAACTAGTATTACCCCTTCTGTTCCTGTTGGCGGTGGTAATTAATCAAACCCGGTACAGCTATGGTCCATGGGGGGTCGCGTTTGGGGCAGGGTCTGGCAGGATTTTTTGAGCTTTAAATAGTAAAGTTTTGGGTTTTGGTTTTTTAGGAGGGGTTTGTAACAAAACACTTGTTGGTAGATTTGCTCCCTGTATCGGTGTATGTTTTGGTGCGTTTAGGGGTATTGTCAAAGAAGGGGAGAATTCTGAAAAAAGTAAATTTGCTTTTTGATTTTTACTGTACAGTGACTGTGAGGAGATGGACGGGATCTGTGTGGAATGTGCCCAAAAAAAGTTTACAGGAAAACAAAAGGTTTTTTTTCTGTAAAAAAACATCCCCAGTTTACAAAAGAGGCTGAAAAAAAGTCGGTGAACCCAGCCCTACCCAGAAAAACACAAAGGGCCCGAGCCCCGGATGTTTTAGGACCCTAGCAACGCCCCTGATAATGTTATACCCCTAAATAATAGTCATATAGTTACTAAATAATACACCTATACATGGAGCAAATATAGCATACGTATGATTGTTACTAAAGAAAATCCTACAATACCAAGACCCAATAATATTACTACTTAAGGACGAAATAATACTACAGACCATGACCAAATGCGACCACCACATGTAACTATCAGTGGTACCCAGGCTCTGCAGACATATAATGCCGCCATATAGTGACCCTATAGTAATAGATACCAGTGTACACAAGTACTCTGCAGACATATAAGTGATTACAGTGCAGTTACATCCAATGACTTACAAGTAGTGATGAGTGACAATCATTATCTTATAGATAACAGATTTTTGAAATTATCATGCCAATAGCCAATAGTCGATAATCGCCGATGACCATTAAAGTCTATGGGAGAGCAACGACACCTTCATTCTTACACCCAAACAGGGCTGGAGAAGCTGGAATTAACATCCACAACAGTAAACTGGATATGTGCTACATCTTAGGCAAGACAATTAGGTTATAAAAGTCACAGAAAACAATTCATAGGCAAAATAATTCATTATGTTCAATGGCTAACCGAAAACATGAGGACGGCGCAGCCAAAGCAGGTACAGCGGTACCAGCAGCTACAGGGCACCTTTCACACAAAACAAGACACCAGTATAGGAAATGGCACATGGGAACTAGCACTTTTTGCACCAGGGACCAACAACTTGTCATATATGCGGTGCATCAAGAACGCCCCAATGAGGAACGCGGAGGTTCAGCTGGCAGGGCCTCAGTTGCAGCGGGTGCGGCGAGAGACACGGCCACATGCAGCTAAATCAAATGGAGTTCCCACCCATTACTACTTCCTATTTTTAACATATCACCTGGCACCCTTTTCACTCCGGCCCCTGGCAGGAATACTGCCCTATTGCCACCCCTGGCAACCATTTTTAAGTAGCCTGACCCCAAAACCACCAAAAAATGCCCCTAAGGACACTCAGAATACACATTCCCAATAAGAAATTGACTATTTAAAAAAATATATATATTTTTCTAATCTTGCTTCTGCTGCTGCTACGGCTACTTGCCGTTCTACTGCTGGCACGTTGCTGACGTTGTACCACCGTGACATTAGAAGGAGCTGACCAACAGTTTGTCTCCAGTGGAGGCCTGTGCCCAAATGCCTGCATTCTATTGTCAAGTGGGTTGAAGGAAATTGACCACTTTTGATTTGGAACATGGATCAAGGAGGGTGGACACCCAGTGACCGCTCTTCATTTTGATGGCCTTGAAGCACGGCAAATTAGCTTTTTGTCAATTAAACCTTTACTATTGGTTTCTTTTACAGTGGCATGCCCACAAACCAGCAAAGATGCCCTTGATAGAACCACAGAATAAAAAGTGCCTGGAGAAAGTGGTCTTTGAACCACCATTTTAACTGGAACTGGACATTGACGCACGGACTGCAATAAGAGTATTTAAATGTTATATGAATTAATATGGCGGTCTTGGCACCACTAACAAGAGGCGCAATTTACTAGGAAATATGTATAACACAATTTGCGTACAAGTGAGCTCTTTGTGGCAAACAGACGCACAGACTGCAATAAGAGTACTTAAATGTTATATGAATTATTATGGCGATCTTCGCACCACTGACAACAGGCGCTATTTCCGAGGACATATGTACAACACAATTTGTGTTTCCAAGTGAGTCTTTGCGCCATCAGAACGCAGGACTGCCAAAAAGAGTATTTAAAAGTATAGGGATAAGTTTTACGGTTTGGAACACTGACAATACCAATAGAACTGGAAAAAATTAAAAAGGGACAAATTCACCCTCCTTTCAGGAGGTTTTTGCTGGAAAAAAAAAAAAAATGGTAAAAAAAAAAAAAAAAATTTGCTTTTCAATTCAAGTTCAAGAACACACGGGGGGTTTAAAACGCTGTTCCACCCTTTTTTTCCCGAAGCCTTCCCCTGCTACCGCCCTCCCCCCCCCCCCCCCCGAGCCCCTTGGCAAACCCCACCCCAAGTAGGATATTTTTTAAAACTTTCTTTTAAACCCTTAAAATAAGAAGTAAAATTTTCCTTAATCAAAATCTATTCAAAGCTACAGCTAGGTGAAGGGTTTTTTGTGTTTTTGAAGGGGAATTATCTCAGAGCTTTTTAGAAACAGTTTTTGGTTTTAAAAACGCCGAGATGTCCTGCTTTTGAAGTGAAAAATGGGAAGAGAATGAGGAACAGGAACTGCGTTGCTTAGTTTAAAACCGGTTGGCCCACGTGATTTTTGCAGCCAATGGACCCTTTCCCATAAGGGCCCAGTCATGGGGTTGTAACCCTCCTCCCACCCTTTCCTGGAAAGCTGATGAGCTGGCCGAAAAATTAAAAGGAAAATTTGTTTGAAAAATTGCGCGTTTGTAAAAAGTTTATTTTATAAGATTGTAAACCTAAACTATCGCGTGATCGGAAATTTAGAAAAGCCTAAAAGCCGTGACGATTTCAACTTTTGTCGTTTAATTTCACTCATCCCTCTTAAAAAGTGACGTTTTTCTCGATGAGAGTTTTTTCCCCTTTTTTTTTTCCCTTCTAAATCTGGATACTCCCATGAGGGACTTTCCTGGCCCCACGATTTTGTCTCTGATGAATTTACCACACAAATATTTTAGAACCCACCATTTTTCCCAGCACATTATGTTCCCTTACCCATGGGGGGTTTGAAATTTCCCCCCAAATTTACATAATGGGGGGTTTATACGGGGAAAAGCAATGTGTT
This sequence comes from Phyllomedusa bahiana, assembly GCA_025379985.1. Classification (NCBI taxonomy): domain Eukaryota; kingdom Metazoa; phylum Chordata; class Amphibia; order Anura; family Hylidae; genus Phyllomedusa; species Phyllomedusa bahiana. The sequence goes on from JAODAL010039117.1 coordinate 27,186, forward strand.
TTTTCCATCCCCCACGCAAAGCCGATCTTCTACGATAGGAAAGCCAGGTGTTTGCTGTGGGTGAGGGGGGTTTTGTCCCCCATTTTTCCCTATTTATGCCTTTAGTTGGGGAAAAGGTAAAATAGACCCCCCCAATAGGTAGGTTTTTAAAAAGTCCCCCACAGTGGGTTTGGGGTTATGGTATAGGTATGTGTTTACCCCATTTTTTAATGGTGGTATATATTTTCCCTTTCCCAAAAAGGTAGGTAATTTTATGGGTTTTCCCTTTTGGTTGAAAAGTTTTCCTCAGTAAATAGGACGGGTTTATTAGGGCCCCCTTGTAGGTAGTTTTTTTGCCCCAAACATAGAATGAAGGGAAAGTGAAAAAGTAGATACGTTAATACAGCCATTTCGTAGCTGGGAAAGGGTATTTAGGGTCCCCCCAGTAGATTTTTAAAATAGGTCACTTTGATAGGTAGGTATATATACTATCTCAGTAGGTAGGTATATAGGTCCCATAGTAGTCTGGTAGGTATTTGGGGTCCCCTAGAAGGTTGGTATGCATATTGGTCCTCCAGTATGTAGATAAATAGGTCCCCCCCGGGGGGGGGTTTGGGAGGGTTTTTGTGGTTCCCCGTAATTTTGGGATTTTTTAAAGAGGCCCCCAGTAGGTTTTAGAATATAGGGTCCCTCAGTTTGTAAATAGGTATATAGGTTCCCCCCGTAAGGTTTGGGAGTTATATTTTGAATTTCCCCGTAGTTTGGTAGGTTTTTAGGGCCCCCCCGCATGTAGATAGATATACACAAAAAATGGTACTCCCGACATTTTTTTTTAATCTTGTATTATATTCTTATAGGACAACAAAAAAAGATATGGAAAACCCTTTGAAACAATTTTTAAGTAGAAAGTGTACAGTTTTATAATTAGTCAGTGTAAACCAAAATTGTACAAAAAAGGTTTTAAACCAAACCCCCAGCCCTCCATGTCTAAAAAGCTGGCAGAAAAAAGGGGAGTCCAAAACCCCCAAGTTTAAAATGGACTATTTTTCCCCAAAGTGTCAATTATTTTGTTAAGGGCCACCATTATTTTTCAGCACTGCCCTTAACTCTCTTGGGCCCTGGAGTTCAAATAGGTTAAAGGGTTTTTGCCACTGGGGTTCTCTTCATCATCAATTTACGACATCACATAGACTGTTTGGTCCTCCAAACAACCTTTAACCCTTATTTTCTTGAGCTTGGGGGTGGTCGTCTTGGGGGTTTTGGTTGAGTTTGTTATCAGGTTGGAAAAAAAAAGCCTGTGGGTCAGTTTCCAAAAGAAGGGGGGTTATGCTTTTGTCAAAAGAAATGTAGTCCTAAAAGCACTCATGCAGCCCCCCAAAACCAAAGACCCCTCCCCCCAACCCTACTTGACTGTAACAAATACACGCTTGTCTTTTACTCCTCATTGGTTGCTGCCAACATCTGAACCAATAAGGGTTTTCTTGGTGTTTTTTTAGACCCCAGGGGCAATTGTTCCAGTTAAACCATGTCCCTTTGTCTTCTAATCTTTCAGAAAATGTTTGGGGCTTTTTTCTTTTAATCATTAGAAATGGGTTCTCTCTCCGACAACAGCCATGTAGGAAACCCAATTTTTATGCAAATGTCTCACACTTGGGGCAGGCTGGCCCCCCAAAAACCTTTTACCTCTGCCCGCAATGTGGCAGCAATCATTTTTTCGAATTTTTAAAAAGACCCAAACTCTGGATTTTTATGCTGGCAGTGCACCCATTTCTTTTGGTTAACCCTGGGGAAAAAAAAAAATTTCCTGTTCTGAGTGGAACCCGTCATATTAAACCCCCTGTTTGGTTTTTGGCCCCTCATGGGGGGGTGCTAAATTTTAGGGTGTTTGGCAATCTTCTTATAGCATTGGCCATCATTATGCGAGTAACAAATTTTTTTTTTTTAAAAACCTCGAGGGGTTCTTTGCCATGATGTGTTCGTGTTGAACTTCCGTGAAAAATAGACAATTTTGGGCCACTTTTATGAAAAATGTTTAGGTCTTTAAAAATCACCTAAAAAAAGGTTCATACATGTGGCCCCAAGTTTTTTGGGGCCGAAACATGTAGGGAGGTTAAATTTTTGGTTTCCCCTAGTTAAATTATTTCCCCCCAGTATGAGGTAGGTATATATGTCCCTCTGAAGGCAAGTATTTTGGCCCCCCCAGTATGTAGGTAGGGAAAAAATTGCCCCCCCGGGAGGTTATATGGGGCCCCCAGTATGCAGGTAGATGTAAAAGTCCCCCAGTAGGTTATATGGTTATAGGTTAAATATGGCCCCCCTATGTAAGTTTTTTATGCCCCCCAAATGGGTTAAAAGGGATTTTGGGCCCCCAGCCCTGTAGATATTTTATGCCCCCCCAAAAGGTTAAAGGGCCCCCATTATGTAGGGTAGGATTTAGGCCCCCAATTAAAAAAAAAAAAAAAATAATTTTAATCACCTCTTTCCCCCCACAAAAGATCTTGTTCCTCCTTATTTTGTTAAAAGGCGGGTTGTGTTTTCATCATTTTTGGCAAGCGAATTGGAGGTTAGGGTTTACCGAAATTTATTAAAGGTTTTTCCGGATAAAAAATTTCTAAGAAAACCCCCCGACTACATTTAAATAATGGAAATTAAGGGAAAAACTGGGCAAAACTCCAATCAGTGTGAAAAAAAAGGTTTTTGGGGTTTATGTTCTTTCCCCCCAAAAAAGATGAAAGCACTCAAAACAGAAATGCTAAGACATAGATAAACACTGATAGTTTAATCTTATGCTTTTTGCTTTTTTATCTAGTGCAAATAGCCAATTTTCTGAAAATAACAAAACTTTGCCCGCTTTTTGCTTCAGATGGAGAATTTGGGTAATTGTGCTTTTGCTTATGATAACAAAGTCTTCAACTGTTCAACCCGACATTTTCGGGACGTTAATTTTTACAAAAAATCCCTTTTGGTTTTTCCCCCCCCCCCCAATTTTAACCTTTGTTATCCTCATCAAATTTTAAAAATTAAAAACTCCCTTTGGGAAAAAAAATAAAATCTGTAAACCCCCATATAAATTTATAATAATGTTGCATTACTATGTTGGAAAGGGGTCTGTTTGTATCCTCTTGCACAAAGGCCTTGGTGTGACTATTATTCTTTAGATGACAGTGTCCAGAATAAATATCCATCATGACTCTTCCTGGAGTCTTACAGCTCTACCAAAGGGGGAATACCACCAAACAATACAACCAAATTTCGGCCCGGGGTGTAAAAATCGTTTTCCCCGGGGCGGCCCAATCCCGGCTCACCCGGGGTACCCTTTAAAAAAGGGGAAAACCCCCCAATTTTTTAAAAATGTTGGGAAATGTAAACTTTTGCTTTAAAGGGTTTTTTGAGTTTTTAAAGGAAATGTTTCATTTGTACAGTATTCCTGTTTCAATCAGGCCCCTTTATGGTAATTTAGAAAGAAAGGGGAGGGGCCCCCGGGGGGGAAATTTGTCCCGTTGGGGGAGGCCCCGAGGGGGAGGCAGGCCAGAGGGTGAAGGCCAAGAGGGGGAGGCAGGCCAGAGGGTGAAGCCCCAGAGAGGGGGGCAGGCCCCGGGGTTGTGGGGCCCAGAGAGGGAGGAAGGCCCAGAGGGGGGAGGCCCAGAGAGGGAGGGAGGGAAGGCCCGAGGGTGGAGGCCCCGGGGGGGGAGACAATAGATGGTGGAGGCCCAAAAGAGGGGAAAGCAGATGGTTGGGGGCCCCCAGAGGGGAGGGGAGGGGAGGCCCGGGGGGTGGAGGCCCAGAGAGGGAAAACCCAAACCCCGTGGTGGAGGGCCCCCGAGGGAAAGGGGAAAACAGGCCAGAGGGTGGGGCCCCGAGAGGGAGGCAGGCAGGCCCCGAGGGGGAGGCCCCCGAAAAGGGAGGCGGGGGCCCGATGGTGGGAGGCCCAGAGAGGGAGGCAGGCAGGGCCCGAAAGGGGGGAGGCCAGAGAGGGGGGGAAGGCCAGAGGGTTGGGGGCCCAGAAGGGGGGCAGGGGAGAGGGTGGAGGCCCCGAGAGGGAGGGGAGGTAGATGGTGGAGGGCCCCGAGGGGGGAGGCAGGCCCGAGGGGGGAGGCCCCGAAAAGGGAGGCAGGCCCGAGGGGGAGGCCCGAGGGGAGGCAAAGGTAGATGGTGGGGCCCGAGAGGGGGGGGGGCCCGGCCCCGATGGTGGGGGGCCCCGAGAGGGAGGGAGGGCCCCGATGGGGCAGGGGGCCAAAAGAGGGAGGCGGGGTAGATGGGGGGAGGCCAAGAGAGGGGGGCAGGCCAGGTTTTGGGGGGGCCCCGGGGGGAGGGAGGGCCCGATGGTTTGGGGGCCCCGGGGGGAGCAGGCCCGGAAAGGTTTGGGGGCAGGTAAAGATGTGGAGGCCCCTGGGGGGAGGCCCGGCCAAAGGTGGACCCAAGAGAGGGACGGACCCGATGGGGGGGCCCCCCGAGAGGGGGGCAAAGGGCCCGGGGTTTGGGGGCCCCCCGAGGGAAAGGAGGGGCCCCCGGGTTTGGAAACCAGAGAGGGAGGGAGGTAGGGTGGTGGAGGCCCCGAGGGGGGGGGGAGGAGGCCCGATGGGGGAGGCCAAAAGAGGGAGGCAGGCCAAAAAGGGTGGAGGCCCAGAGAGGGAGGGAAAGGGTTTGGGGGGACCTCCAAAAAGAGGGAGGGGGGCCAGATGGTGGAGGCCCGAGAGGGGGGCAGGCCCGATGGTGGGAGGCCCCGAGGGGGAGGAAGGGTTGATGGTGGAGGACCCGGGGGGGGCAGGCCAGATGGTGGAGGGGAGGCACGTTTGGGGGGGCCCTGGGGGGAGGCAGGCCCGATGGTGAGGCCCCGAGGGGAGGAGGCCCCAATTTGGGGGGGGCCCCGGGAGGGGGAGGCAGGCCTTTTGGGGGGGCCCAGAGGGGAGGGGAGGGGCCCGAGGTGGGGCCCCGGGAGGGGGGGGGGCAGGCCGATGGGGGGAGGCCCCCGAGAGGAAGAATAGGGGGCTAGTTTTTGGAGGCCCAGGGGGGGGAGGGGAGGCCCGATGGGGGGGCCCCCGAGGGGGGAGTAGGGGGGTTGTGGTGGGGGGCGAGGGAGGGGGAGGGAGGCTAAAATTGTAAGACCTGGGGGGGGCGGGGTTAGGGAACCCAAATGGTAAGGCCCCCCAGTAGTGAAGCCCCTTTTACCCCGCCTCAGTGAAGGGTCCCCCAGGGAAAGGGAGAAAATCCTTCTTAAAAAAAAAGGGGGAAAAGCCAAACTTGCCCCGCGTCCTGCCCCGGCCTGCAGGGGGCGGGGCCCCCAGCCCCTGAGCAGGGGGGAAAACCCGGGGTCTGTTTGGGCTTCTACTTTTTGCACAAGCGGCCCCGGGCCCCCCCCCCTGGGGCTTCCCGTGGAGCCCGGGGTGCCCGTGCCTGCTCCTGTCCACTGAGAGAAACAGGTGCGGAAAACCCCAAATCCCGAAACAAAAATGCCAGGCCGGATAACAAAAAGGCAACGGGGGCCCGTTTTGGCCCCCGGGCCTTGTGTATGGGAACCCCGGGATCTAAAAGGTTTACTGAATTTATGACCAATGTTTGCAATGCCTTTCAACCAAAAGTTACTTTCCCTATTTTTTTTTATGGGTTTTATCAGATTATGACCCGAACCTGTTCTGTCAATTTATGTTTCATGTAGACTTTTTCCCCCCAAAAACCCCCGGAAGGGGTGGAGAGGGGTAGGGCAGTTAAATTTTGCGTTGAGTCCCCTTGATCCTTTTGCCCTTCCTTTTTATCGTCAATCTCCGCTGTCAATAAAAACCCTCAGTATTGCTTAAAAACCAAAAAGAAAGGAGTGGCCAAAACAGAGATGAAATGGATGGGGGTATTTGTATGTTTTCTCTGTTTTGTACCCCCCTTGCTTTTTTGGGAAACCTAATATCAGACAATCCCGAAGCAAAAAAAAGGCCATGTTATACTGGCCTTACGGCTTCTTGAAGACATAATTGGGTTGTGTTTTGGGCCAAAGGGCCGTGTGTTGGCGCAGGGGGACTTTGGGGCAAATGGGCGCTGCGCCGAGATTCGCGCCGGAACCCGTGCAAATTTATACATGCCCGGGGAAAAAATCCCCGCGCCTGCCGGTGTGGGGCGCAGTGTGGGGATGAGGGGCGTGCGGGGCTGCGCCCAAAGATTCGCCGCCGGAAGGTAGCGCACTATACACCGGGGGAAAAACCACCGTGCCTCGGAAGTGTGTGGGGCGCATGTGGGGACTGAGGGCAGTGCGGGGCTGCCCCAAAGTTTCGCCGCGGGAGGTGCGCCCCTCATACATGGGGGGGGAAAAGTTCCCCCCCCGCAAATCGCCAGGTATGGGGTGAAAGGGGGGGGACTTGGGGAGCATGGGGGCTCCCCAAAAATCTGTTCCGTGCGAGAAAGCTGGAAAACCGAGAAATCTTTCCACATGTGGGTGCGGGGTATGAATCAAAATGCCTTTAAAAAAGGCGTTCAAATTCTCAGAAAAGAGCTAAACCCTAAAAAATAAAAAAAAATAAAAAAAAAAATCATTTCCAAAAATTTCCTAAATTAAAAAGAATTGGATATTGAAATTGCCGGAAATACAGAAATTCAAATTTGAAAGCTTTTTCTCATTGGGGGGCAAAAGAAACCGGCCCAGGCCGCCAACGAAATTTAGGGCCCCATACAGTGAAGCCCGGGGGCCCCCCCCCCCGTAAACCCCACCCCCAAAACCCCCCCCGCCCCCCCCCAAAAAAAAGGGGCCTTTCTAGGACAAAAAATGCGCCTTTTTACACATAAAAAAGGTGCAAAAACAGAACTGTATTGTGTAGACATTAGCAAGGGGAGTCACATATCGTCTGTCTCAACACGACACAGGGTAAAAAGCCCCATCCATTTTCCCCCTCCCCCCCCCAAAACAAACCCCCCCCCACCCACATACAACCCCCCCCCCCCCACATACAAAATGCCCCTCCACCCACATACAATACCCCCCTCCACCCATTACAATATTCCTCCACCCAAATAAATTTTTCCCCTCCTCCACATACAATATCCCCCCCACCCACTAAAATATCTCCCTCCACCCAAACAATATCTCCTCCACCCATAAAATTTTCCCCCTCCCCCCCACTTTACAAAATCCCCCTCCACCCACATAAAATATCCCCTCCCCCACATAAAAATTTTTCCCCCCCCACCACAATAAATTTTTCCCCTCCACCCACATACAATATCCCCATCCCCCCAAACATACAATTTTTCCCCATCCCCCCACATCAATATCCCCTCCCCCCACATACAATTTTTTTACCTCCCCCACATACAATATCCCTCCCCCCCAACCAAATTAAATTCCCCCCTCCACCCAAACAATATCTCCCCCCCCACATACAATTCCCGCTCGCCCCCCCCCCCCACATACAATTTCCCCCCCAACCCCCCCCCAAAAAAAAATTTTCCCCTCCACCCCACAACAATATCCCCCTCATTTTCCCCTTGGGTCACGAAACCTCACCACCTTCTAAAAAAAAACCCCAGAAAGAAAGTAAGTTTTTCCTCCAAAACCCCAAAAGCTAGGTATAACCTAAAACACCGAAAATAGAGACCACATAGAGGTAGACACCAGCTCAGGTCACCAAAAAATTTAAAGGTGAATACAGCACTGATCCAATTAGAAGCAAAATAACCCCTGAAAATCAGGAAAAAACCCGGAGATGTCATATCTGGGAGTCGTTCTCTTCTCCCCGATTGTTCTTATTCCCCTTTTCCCTCTGTTCCGTTCCCACCCCCCATGAGGACTTGTCCCGGCCACAGCTACCCTGCAGAAATTATACACAAATATCTTAAATCCTCAATTTTTCAACATTTCTTTACCTATTCCCACTCGTACAAAACTTTCCAGGGTGGGAGGCGGTAAAAGCCCTTTAATTAGAGGGGCCCATATCCTAAGGGGGTTTTTGGGGGGGGGGGAGGACTAACCCCCCTGGAGATAATGTAAAGCATGGGTGCTCCCCCAACAAATTTTTTTCCAGGGGGGTAGGGGAAATTGGAAAGGTCCCGGTAATTAGATAGGCCCTTTTAGGTAGGTAGAAACCCGCGGATAAAATTGGGAGGGGCCGCCCCAGGTAGGTGGTGGGTACCCAGCCATGAGTCCCCCCTTTAGTTTGTGGCGTCAGGGCCCCTTTTGAGGTTAAGTGGGTCGGGGCCCCCCTTTAGAGGTTAGGGGGAGTCAGGGGCCCTCCTTTTTGGGTTAGGTGGAGTAGGGGCCCCCCCTTTTTTGGGGTTTGGGATCAGGCCCTCCCTTTTGGGTTAGGTAGAGTAGGGCCCCCCTTTAGAGTTAGGGTTGAGCCGGGCCCTCCCTTTTGGGTTAGTTGCAGCCAGGGCCCCCTTTAGATTAGGCACCAGGGCCCCCCTTTAGTTTTGGCGCGCTTGGGACCCCCTTTGAGATAGGCAGGGGCCCAGGGACCCCCTTTAGTTTAGGCAGCGCCGGACTCCCTTTTGAGATAGGCAGCGCCCGGGGGCCCCTTTGTGATAGGCAGTCGGGCCCCCTTTATGTGGCACGCCCGGGACCCCCCCTTGGATAGGGAGTCGGGCCCCTTTTTTGATAAGCAGTTTCCCGGGGGCCCCCCTTTTTGAGAAGGCAGTGCCGGGACCCCCTTTTTGTGTAGGCAGTCAGGGCCCCCCTTTTTGGGGAGGCATCAGGGCCCTTTAGTGAAAGGCGCGCCAGGGACCCCTTTTGTGTAAAAAGCGCCAGGCCCCCCTTTTTTGATAGGCAGTAGGGGCCCCCTTTAGGGATAGGAAATCAAGGGGCCCCTCTTTAGTGAACCAGTCAGGGCCCCCTTGTGATAGGCACGCCGGGACCCCCTTTTGGGTAGGCAGCGCCAGGGCCCCCCTTTTGTGATGGCAGTCAGGGCACCCCTTTTGTGATAGGGGAGTCATGGCCCCTTTAGTGATGGGGAGGCCAGGGGGCCCCCTTTAGTGATAGGGGACGCCAGGGACCCCCCCTTTTGTGATAGGCAGTCGGGACCCTTTTTAGTGATAGGCTTTAGGGCCCCCTTTATGTAGGGAGGCCCGGGACCCCTTTAGTGATGGCAGCCCAGGGACCCCCTTTTTTGATAGGCAGTCAGGGGCCCCCCTTTGTGATTGGCATCTGGCCCCCCTTTAGGTAGGCAGCGCCCGGGACCCCCCCTTTTAGGGGGGTAGGGGAGCGCAGGGAAACCCCCCCTTGTGAAAGGCAGCGCCCGGGACCCCCTTTAAAATAGGCAGGCCGGGCCCCTTTAGTGTAGGAGTCAGGTCCCCCCTTTTGTGATAGGCAGTAGGACCCCCCTTTTGTGATAGGCAGCGGCCCCCTTTAGGATAGGAAACGCCAGGGACCCCCCTTTAGTGATAGGAGTCAGGGCCCCCTTTATGATAGGGCAGGGCCCCCCCTTTTGTGTAGGCAGCGCCAGGGACCCCCCTTTTGTGATAGGCGCGCAGGGGGGCCCTTTTTGGGGTAGCCCCCCAGGGGGGCCCCCTTTAGTGATAGGCAGTCAGGGCCCCCTTTAGTGATAGGCAGGCCCCGGGGGCCCCCCTTTTGATAGGCGTGCAAGGACCCCCCTTTGGATAGGCAGTCAGGGCCCCCTTTGTGATAGGGGATGCCAGGGGCCCCCTTTAGTGATAGGCAGCGCCGGGAAACCCCCCCTTTTGGGTGGCACGCCAGGGGGGCCCCCCTTTGTGATTGGCATCAGGGCCCCCTTTAGTGATAGGGGGCGCCAGGGCCCCCTTTTTGGATAAGGCAGCGTGCCCCCCTAGTATATTAAAAAATAAAAATCAATACCTACCCGAGCCCGGTCCTGCCCCTCCGAGGCGCCGCCGGCTCCCCGCCGCCCTGCATAGCGCGGGGGGGTTGGGGAAACGACCGCCCTGGGCCCAGTCGCGTAGGGGCCGGGCCCCCGGAGGTGAAGGGGTAATCTTTAGCCCGCCAGGGGGGATCAGCGGAGCCAGCCTAATAGCGCTTCGCCCGCTGACACCGGCGGCCCCGGGGTCGGGGGGGGATTAGTCCCCCGTCCGGGCCGGGGGTCTGGGGGTGGGAGCGGGCCCCGGGCGTGCAGAGACCGGGGCGCGGTGGGCCCCCGGGGAGCGACCACTGCCCCCGGGGCCCCCGCAACTCGGGGGCCCAACTGTGGGCCAGGCGGAGCCTGGTTCGGTGGCCGCGCCGCCGGGCCCGCTCTGCCGTGAGGATTTAAGGGGGGCCCGCTTGCCGCGGGCCCCCCCTTTTTCCCCGGGGCCCCATACGGGGGGACGGGTTTTACCCCCTGTATGGCGGCCTGACCGGGCCCCCAACAAATAGGAGCGACAGTGAACCTTAAATACCCCATAGAGAACTATTGACCAAACAGAAACAAAGTGGGACAGTTTCAAATAAGTAAAAATCAGAAAAGAGTATTGGCTGAGCTGCGGGGGGCTTGGCTAGTCAGCCAATCAAATAGGGGGCGACAAAGACCCATTATAGCTATGGGAAGTTTTGAACCAACAAAAACAAAGGGCAGGATAGTTCAAAAAAAAGTAAAAAAAAGCAAAAAGAGCTGATTGGTTAAAACAGCGGGGGCTTGGGTATCCCAGCCAATCGAATAGGAGCGAAGAGACCCATTATATATGGAGAACTATTGCCCAAACAGAAAAGGGCACAGAGACCCATTAAAACCTATGGAGAACTATTTACCAACCGAATCAAAAGGGGGGACAGTTCAAAATTCAGTTAAAAAGGGCAGAATAGAGCGATTGGCTGAACTGCGGGGGGTTTGGGTATCCCGGCAATCAGAAGCAAAGTATTCTCCCCTTGTAGTTTTGGGAATCGGCGCATGCAATTCGGCGTCTGCGCGTCGGCATGGAGTATTAAAAAAAAAATAATTTTTATTTGTTGTACAATATTCTCCGAAAAAGAGCTGAAAAAACCTCTATAAACATAAATCAATTTTTAAAAACCAAAAAACGCATTTTGTCGCCGAGTCCCGGCGTCATCGGGAATTTTCAATAGAGGAATTGTGGGAAAAATAGTAATTCAAATTTGTTAAACTATTCTCATTGGTGGCAGAAGCCAGCCAATCAGAAAGGGGCGACAAAGCCCCATTATTCCTATGGAGAAGTTTTGGGGCCCAAATCAAAATCAAAGGCAGGGCAGTTCAAAAATACAGTAAAAAGACAGAAAAAGCTGATTTGGTGAGCTAGCGGGGGCTTGGCTATCTCGGCC
>JAODAL010039118.1:0-38364 GCA_025379985.1 Phyllomedusa bahiana
CCGGGGAATTTTTTCCCAATTAAACCGGCTTCCTTCACCTCCTCTTTTTGGAAATCAGAAAAATGGGCGTCAGAGCAACTAAATCATCCTTTTGATCTTTTAACTTTCCTTCGGGCCCCAACCGCTTTTTGTAAATCAAAGAGGTCTTCAGACAAGGGGATTATCACAGTGGGGGGTACACGATTTGACTTTTGGGCTGCTTCATTTTGGACGGATGCTGATGAAAAAAATTTTTGGGGGGCCCGGATGGGGGGAGAGGGGTAAAAACCGCTAGATGCATTTTTGGGATTAAACCATGAAGGACAGATTGGCGACAAATGTTTTTCCCTTAATTCCCGGGGCCCCGGACCCAGCGAGGGGACAGGCCTGACGGTCCGGGCAACGGGACGATCCGCTGGCATGGTTTTGTCCCCCAAGCATGGAAAAAGGGGAGCCCCTTCTCTCGTCCCTTTTCCCTTCCATGTGTTTACCCCCCCCCCTTTGCTCGCTTCCCACCTGCATTCCGCTCCATGTTCAAAATTAAAAAAAAATTTGAGAAGGTAGGGGAATAGTTTTGGAAAGTTTCTTATTAAAAAAAGACGAAATCACGCTTTTCTCAAACCCCTTTAAAATCAAAAAAAAAATTTGCGGGATTCAAATTTAATGAAAGGGTGTCTACCCAACAAATTGGACGGGGCCAAAAGCCCAAAAAAAACACTTTAATCGTTATGTTTTGGAAAAAAAGGGTTTTTTTTGCCCCTTTTCAATTCACCTGTGGTGAATAAAAATTTTGCTGTTTTAAATTTACATACACTCCCCCCGGCCATTTTAAAATTGGGTACCCCCTGTCCAATGCCCCTTTAAAAAACTTAATTTCTAATCAGCCAATACATGGCGGCAACCCCATTTGCTTTTAGGCAGAAAACATGGTCAAGACAATCTCCTCGGGGTTTAAAAAACCCAAAACCCCTTCATTATGGGTAAAAAGGTGATTTGAGTGCCTTTGAACGGGGGCATGGTTGTTGGGCCAAAAGGGGCGGGTCGGGAGTATTTCAAAAACTGTGATCTCCGGGGGATTTTAAAGCAAAACCCCATCTTGGGGGTTTACAGGGGAATGGTCCGAAAAAAAAAAAAAAATCCAGTGAGCGGAAACCCTGTGGGGGGAAAATGCCTTGTTGATGCCAGAGGTAAAAAGGAGAATGGGCGGGATTTGGTTCGAGCTGATAGAAAGGCAAAGGGGCCCTTCAAAAGACCCTTACAACCCAAAGGGAGGCAGAAGAGAGTCTTTTGAACGCACAGTACCCGGGGAACTTTGGGGGGCCCGATGGGGAACAGCAGGGGAAAAGACCACACCGGGTTCCACTCCCCTTTTAGTAAAAACCCCGGAAACTGAGGGTTCCCAATTTTGCCAAGTCATCGAAATTGGGAACCAGAAAAGGAAAAATTTTGGGAAAAAAATTGCCTGGTCTATGAGTTCGTTTCTGCTGGCCCACTTCGGAAAGGTAGGGTCAGGGAAATTTTGGGGTCAACAACATAAACATGGATCCATTGCCTTGTAAACAACGGTTTAGACTGGTGGTGGTTGGTTTTCATTTGGGGTGGGGAAAAAATTTTTTTTTGGACTCTTTGGGCCCCTTGGTACCTAATTTAGGCATCGTTTTCAAACGCCACAAACCCACCTTGGGATTGTTGCTGACCATGGCCATCCCTTTATGACCACCTGGACCCAACCCTCTGATGGCTACCTTTTAGCAGGAAAAACGACCCTGTCATAAAGCTGGAATCATCTCAAATGGTTTTTTTTGAACATAGGAAAGCTTTCCCGCACCCTTGTTGAATCTATGCCAAAGGGAAAAAAATTTAGGCCCGTTTTTGAAGGGAAAAGGGGGGGCCAACCCGTTAATTCATGGGGTACCTAATAAAAATGGCCGGGGAGTTTAGATGCCCGCGTCAATGAAACAATGTGGGTGCGCAAAAATAAAAAAAACTTAACTGTTATGTTTTGGTAAATAAACATATTTTTTGCACCTTTTTAATTTACCTATGGTGGGAAAATAGAATTGCTGTTTTAATTTAAAGAAAATGCTGCGTCAATGGGAAAAAGCTGGGTGTGCAAAAATCAAAAAAACTAACGGTTTTTTTTTTGATATAATTTAAACGGTATTTTTTTTCACCTTTCCCAAATTTAAACCCGTGGGAATTTTAGAATTGCTGTTTTAAGGGTTTTCGTAGAAACTTTCCCAAAGAAAAAAAAGCGGGGGCGCAAAAGTTTAAAAAAACCCCTAACCCGTTATGTTTTTATATAATAAACGGTATTTTTTGCACCTTTCAAAATTTACCTGTGGGGAATAAAATTGCTTTTTTTTAAAATTTAAAGTAGAAAGCCGCGTTCCCCTTTTAAAAATGCTTTGGGGGGCCCCAAAAATAAAAAAAAAACGTAACGTTTTGTTTTGGTATAATAAACGGATTTTTTTCCCCCCCCCCCTTTCAATTCACCTGTGGTTAAAATAGAATTGGGTGTTTTTTAAAAAATTTAGTTTGATGCTGCGTCAATGAACAAAGCTGGGGGGGGCAAAAGTCCCAAAAAAAAACGTAACTGTTATGTTTTGGGATAATAAACGGGGATTTTTTGCACCTTTCAATTCACCTGTTGGGGAATATAGAAATTTCTGTTTTAAAATTTTCGTAGGGTGCTGCGTCAATTTAAAAAATGTGGGGGTGCAAAAGTCAAAAAAAAGTAACTGTGATTTTTTTCGTAAAATACATGGGATTTTTGGCAAAAAAAAACAAACCCCGTCCCGACTACAAGATTTGGAATTAATAACTGCAAGGGGGATTTTAAAACAAACCTTCCCAAAAGGGGTAATGGGTTTAAAATTTAAAAAAAACCTATCTGAAAAATTTTTTTTACTGGATAATAAAAAATGGAGTTTTTTTCACCTAACCCCAAAAAGACCCCGCAGTTGCTAGAAATGACGTTTATCCAAAAATAAGTTTAGGGTGCCCAATATCCTGGAAATTTCAATAGCAAACTGTTTTTTAATAAAGATATTTCCCTACAATGTCTACACTAAGGGCTTGGTGAACCCTTTTTTCCAGTGTTCTTTATAGATAGAGCTTGTCTGTGTTCGGGGGGGGGGCCCCCCCCCCCTCGCTCCCTCCGCCGTGAAATTTTCAAACGGAAAATGCTGCTTTAAAAAATTTTTTTTTGCTAACCTTTCATAAAAAACTTTTAAATCTCTAAACTAAAAAAAATTGGGAAAGGGTCACAGCTAATAGGGGAGAGGTTTTTCGTGCCCGAAATAGACTAATTTCGCTGAGCCCGGGTTTTTCCACAGCAAAACGCAGGTCCCATCCCTATGAACGCTGAGAACACTGGAGGGTGAATCCCGGAAACGCTTTTTATGAAAAAAGAGGGGGCATGTGATTTTTTTCCCGCCCCCAAACGGGCCAAAACCTACACATCCAGTCATGACTCCCCACACACAACTCACCCTGCCCCATTCGGGAATTTTATTTGCCGGCCGCCAAAATTTTCAGGGTCACCGAAAAAGGTTCATCTTAATTTGAATGACAAATTTTTAACCTTAATTTTGCATATTGGAAAAATTTTTATCACCATTTTAAAAAACCCTTTCCGATTTTAACTTTGTCGAAAAAATCGCTCAAAACATTCTTTAAATAAAAAATCAAAAAATCTACCTTTGGGGGGGAGACCCGGGGGTTCCTTTTTTTATGGAGCCCTAAAGTCCATAAAAACCCTATTTCCCCCCAGGACTTTTGGCCCAAAAATTAAGGCCCAAAACTCCCTGGGGGAAAAGGTCAGTACTTGGGAAAATGGGTTTTTTTTACAACTTTTAGTGCAAAAAATTTCCCGGGGTATTTAAAAGAAAAAACCAAATCTTTTTTACATATTTTATGTATAAAAAACCATGGGGTTACAATTCCCAACTTGGGTTAAACTGTACGTAATAAGTCCTTTTTTCTCCACAATTACTTCAAATTTGATCATATCTACTACTTACAAAATTTAAATTTGGGGCCCCAAAGGGGTTTCCCCTTTCTCACCAACACTAGCCAAATTTTACTAAAGGGATGGGGGACACCATGCCATTTATAGCACTGACAACCCCTTTTTTGGGCTGTATTTCAATTTATGGGCGCTACATGACACCCCGATCATTTGGGTCGCGTTTAAACGCCCACCAACCCCTTTTTTGGGGGTATCTCAATAATAATCCCCTTTTAAACTTCGCTTCACGGGGGTTTTTTGGGAAAAAATTAGAGATTTTCCCTTTCCCCGGAAATTCACCTCAAAGGGGGGTTAACTGGGGGGGTTTTTGGGCACAAAAATTTTATCGCAAAAACCCCCTTTGGGAAAATTCCCCTACGAAACAAATAGCTGCCAATTTAAACCCCTACCTTTAAACCATTCCATATGGAAAATATGGTTTAAACCCCAAAAAGGGGTTTGTTTTTCCTAGATAGGGAATTTTCAATTAGCAAAAAAAATATCCCATCAAGACAACACAGAGGGGGTTACCCTAAAGGGGTTTACTTAAAAACTAAAAAGAAAGTTAATAAAAAGAAAAAAAATACAATTGTTGCAAAAACCAATATTCCAACCTAAGGGGGGGAAAAAAAACAAACAAAAAATAGTGTTTTTTTACCCCAAATTTCATACTAACTTTTAAAAGATTCAAAAGAATCTTCTATAAGAACATAAAAAAATACTACGGGAGGGCGAAAAAAAATAGCGAAAAAAATTTGAGAGAGGAGTACATTGTGGGACCCAAAAGAAACCAAAAAATTGGGGGACATCTTAAACCCCTTTTTTGTCTACACGATGATAACAATACCTTTAAAAAAACTTGGGGTTTTTCAAAAGGGGTTTTTTAGCTGGGAGTTTGGCCCGGGCCCTTGCAATGTAAGTAAATTGATCTTAAAATAGATACATTCACAGATCAAATGAAAAAAGAAAAAAAATAAAATTCACCAATTCTTGAATTTTCAAAAGCCATCATTTGGTTTATATTATTTATTGCACCCCATGCAATTTAAAAAAATGTGGGCCGAACCCCCGCAAGGTTTAAGCCCGCATTGCGGAAAAACATCGCCAGTGTCAATAAATTTTTGAGCAGTTTTTAGGGGCCCCCTAACCTTTTTTGGGAACACCACCAGGCAAACCTTTTGAGCTTTAAATCCTGCCATAAAAAAAGGGACAAAACCCAAAAGGGGGTGGCAATTGGCAAAAAAAAAAATGAGGCAAAGGAAAACCATGGGTATAAAAGTTAGGAACAAAGGCAAACCCCCCAAAAATTTAAATTTTCGCACAGATTTAAATGTTATCTTCCCAAATTCCATTTCTGCTGTTTCCATTATTCCTGCAAGGGAACCCTTTTTTTATTTATTTTTTCCCCCCTTTTTCTTTTCCCCCTTTTTCTTTTTTTTCCCTTTCCTTTTTTTTCTTTCCTTTTTTTTTTTTTTTGGGGGGGATTTAAAACTACATCAAAGAGAACTGAAATATCCGTCCACATTTTTTCATATATATTGAATTAAAGTACTTCTGCGGGAATTTAAAAAAACCAAATTAGCAACAAGTTTAAAATTTTCCCTTTTTTCCTTTTCCCGCTGCTTTCCCTTTATCTTTATAGTTTTGGGTTTTTTATCTCTTTTGAAAGCCGCCTCATTTTCAGTTTAAACAAACACGTGATTGGGCCCCCAAATCAACCTGATTGGTGGGAAATTTAGTTTAAATATTGCACTTCCAGTTGTCTATTTGACAGTGAATAAAGCACTGATCTTGAACACTCATCTGTCGCGCATTGCGTTTTGGCATATGTACCATATGGCTGCTTTTTACATGTGGTTAAAATAATTATATAGTTTTAATCAATACCCTGTGCGAAGAAGCTGTTTGTTGCAGTGCATCCCGCACGGCACGGAGCTGCCATGGCGCTTCAGATATCTTGTTGATTGTTGTTTTACAGTACATATAGTCAATGTCCAGTTCAACTAAAATGTGGTTAAAGACTCCTTTTTTCCGACACTTTAATCTGTGTTTCAGCAGGTTTAAGGGTCATGCAGCCGTCCCAGGAAAGGGATAGTACAATGTCCAGTATCAAGCTAAAATGGTGTTGAAAGACTCCCTTTTTTTCGCAACTTATTAAATCTGGGATCCATGAAGGTTTAGAGGTCATGCTGCGGAAAACAGGACAGATAAAGTCAATGTACCATTAAACTAAAACGTGTGTTCAGAAGACTCCTTTTTCGGCACTTTTTTAACATCTGGGGTCATGCAATGTCGGGTTCAGCTGTGGCCAAGGACAGGTAAAGCAAAGTCCCATTCAACTAAAATGGTGGTTCAAAGACTCCTATTTTCCGGAACTTTTTTAATCTTGGGGTCATGCAGGTTGTGGGGCATCATGCTGTGGCCCAGGACAGTAAGTCAATGTCCAGTTCAACTAAAATGGTGGTTCAAGAGACTCCTTATTTTCCCGCACTTTTTAATCCTGGCAGTTTGGGTCTATCATTGCGTGGCCCAGACATGTATATCAATGGTCCATTTAATTAAAATGTGGTTGACAAGACTCCTTTTCCGGCACTATTTTAATCTGTTTGGTCATGCAGGTTTATAAGGTGTCATGCTGCGGTCCGATGAAGAGTTATAGTCTATTGTCCAGTTCAACAAAATGGGTGTTTAAAGACCTCCATTTTCTGGCACTTATTAAATCTGTGGTCCATGCAGTTAAGGGTCATGCTGAGTACATGCACATATCAATGTCCAGTTCAAAACTAAAATGGTGTTCAAAGACTCCTTTTTCCGGCAATCTTATTTAATCTTTTTGGACAGACAGTTTAATGGTCATACTGCGGTCAGGACAGTACAGTCTTGTCCAGTTCAACTAAAATGGTGTTCAAAGACTTATCCTTTTTTCCGCACTTTTTAACTGTGGGTCAGACAGGTTTAATGCATACTGCGGTCAGGACAGGTATATCAATGTCCCCAGTTCAACTTAATGGTGGTTGAAAACTCCTTTTTTTCCCACTTTTTAATCTGGTCATCATGTTTGGGGCTCATAGCTGTGGCCAGGACAGGTATATCTATGTCCAGTTCAACTAAAATGGTGGTTCAAAATACTACTTTTCTTCCAGCAGTTTTTTAATCTTTAGGGTCCAATAGTTTAAGGTCATGCGCGTCCAGACAGGTATATTCAATGTCCAGTTCAACTAAAATGGTGGTTCAACATACTACTTTTCTTCCGCACTTTTTTATCTTGGGTCTACAGTTTTGAGGTCCGTGCTGCGGTACCAAGACAGACCTAAGACAATGTCCGTTCAACTAAAATGTGTATCAAAGACTCCTCTTTTCGGTACTTTTTAATACTGGGGGTCTACAGGTTTGGATGTCATGCTTGCGTTCCAACAGGGATTGTAAATGTCCATTCAAGCCAAAATGTATTCAAATAATACTACTGCCTTCAGCACTTTTTAATATTGTGGGTCAGGCAGGTTTAAGGGTTATTCTCGCTGTAGCTATTATTAACTTTAGCGCCGAGCACAGATACAGTCTGCTATCTAAGGATCCTCAACCCTCCATACTTTAGCCATAAACAATAGCATATATAAATGTTGCAAAAGTATCAAACATTTATAAATCCCATACATAAAAACTCCCAATTGTAAACAACTTGTTACTTGCGTTTATATTGATGGGCAGATCCATATATGTGGCAAGACAGATCCAAACACGATTCCATGTTCGATCTGCGACCTCCCCCCCCCCTAACCCCTCCAGATAGCCCACACCCCACATCCCTGGCTACTCACGACACCCCCACCCACACCTCCATGCCCCCCCCCCACACCTACACCTCCCCCCCACACACCACCCCCCCCCCCCCTCCACCTACAAACCCCCCCCCAGACCGCCCCCTACCAAGCCCCAACCCGCACACGAGGTGGCGAGTGTGATAGACGAGTTGGTTCATGTTGTTGGGACGTTTTAATTAAAGTTGGATGTGAGTGAGCAGATATGTACAGACATTGATTATCTGCTATTGTTTATCGCATCAGGTTTTAAGGATCATATGTAGTAGCAAGGACAGGGATATGTTTGAAGGTCCCTGGTGACATTTTTCTTGTAGCTTTTATAACCAATTGCTTGCCGTAAGATGTAGCACTATCCATTGACTGTTGTGGATGTTATTTCCAGCTTCTCCGAGCCCTGTTTGGTGTAGAGAAGGAAGTGTTTTCCTCTCCCATAGACGTTAATGTCTCAGCATAATCTTTATCAATATCGAAATCGTCATGACATTTGCCGATATCGATTTTACTATCGAATCGATAACGATAGTTGACCACAATCGCTCATTACTACCTATAGTTCTGTAGTTTGTTTTCCGTCTTGGCAGTGAAAAAATCCTCCAATTTGCTGGTAACGAGTGTCCAAGATGAGGAGAGCAAATAAGTCATCCCACCTGCCGGATGGTGACAATTCAGCTGTCACTAGCCAGCAAATCAGCATGTCAGCGGGCCATCTGTGCAAGGAATCATGAGGACTCCCCGCACTCCATCTCCACTGTATACTCCACGGTGTGTCAGGGTTCATCTCCTTCTCTTCACTAATCCACGCGCTGTATCCTGCACCTCTCCGTGTCCCTGAATAAAAAAAACAACAAATTTGCCAGACAAACTGCTTTGTGCTCCATTTGTCTTCTCCTCCTACCAGTTCAGCCCCCAAACTAGGAGCTCATGTGGCAGTGAGATGAATTTGCCTTTAACGTTCCAGTCCTCGTGCTGACCAGACAGTATTGCAGAGATCCTTCCAAGTATGAACAGTTATTGAACTTATTCATCACTATCCTGGCGACTACAATAAAACGTAGTCTCCTCAAAGGTCATGCAACGGCAATGTCCACACATGAGCTGCCACTGCTACATCAAAATGTACACAGTGAAATCTGTGCCGCATTGTATCATCAAAAATCATTAATGCCTTTCTCTTGTCATAAATTTCGCCCTGTTTTTCTCTGTTCAGTTCATAATTTCTCTGTTCTGTTTAGCTCAAGGATTGTGCTGGCATGTAGACAATGGCTGAAGTGCATCAAATTTCCAGTCAATCTCTGAATGGTGCATAGATCCCACCACTTAAAAAGGAAGGAACAGCATACCCAACTATGACAGGAGCACAGTCAGTTTCTGCACTTAGCGATGTCTAACGCATATTGCGAGTCTCTTGCGAACTGTCCATCGTGAACCGATTGACTGCACCATGAGTGTCGAGAGCATAGCATTTGGACCAGGATAGATGAAGTAAAGACAGGCAGTTGTCCCTTCGCATAGGTGTTGGGAGCCGACTGCCTGAAATTGGAGCGTGCCACTGGTGCGGCTGCTGCTGTAGCTGCGACATGAAAAAAAAAAAAATATGAAAAAAAAAATAAACCACCCATCTGAGACAAATGATTTTCTCCCAGGCAACCTATGGCGATGCTGCATGTTGATAGCAGGCTCGTGGTGCCAATGTAGCGGTCCCTGGATACCATGCTATAATTTCAGCCCAAAGATTCTAACCATATCCATGGCCATGTTTATCCTGGTGTCTTGTCAAAAAACTGCAACTCCCGCCGAGTATGGTGATTTTAACCACCAATGCTCCCACAACTGACTGTATACACCTCGCTACATCCGTTGAGCCCGCTGCGCCTGCTACATTTCGGGACCATGAAAAGAGGTGGTCTGAAATCTGTGGCTTTGGCTCCCTACTTGCACTCGCCACACTGCTGACTCCCCCACACTACCCCTAGACGTTTCCGGCTAACGCCCCTTGCCTGATGGTCCAAGGCTGCCGCTCTCAATCTCCCCGATAAGATGATGAAGCCCTTGCATCCAGGGCCGGACGATGGGTAGCTTTAAGGACGTACTGGGTGGTCCCGCTCCTAGGCCCGCGAGCTGTGGGTCCCGCTGGTCATGGAAGACTCAATCTGACCTCTTCCTGTCACGTTTCGCCGGCGCCCACTTTAGCCGCCGAGGTCGCGCGTCTGCCCGCCTCCCAAGGGTCGCGCGCTGCACTCTTTCATAGTAAATTTAAAGGGCCAGCGTCCCGATAATTGGCTAATTGCCGGGCGCTTCCCTCTTTATGGTTTCGCTCCACAGATCACTTTCCTTCTTGCTGAATCCCCTATTTGCCCTTCGTTGCCCTAGAAAGAAAAACGTTCCTTAAGTATATTCCTGTCCTTTCCAAATGACCAGACCTCTTGCTACGCTTTCTTTCTCGACTCCGAACCTATGGCCCCGCCCTGACCTTCCTAGCCTGTCCACGACCACGAACCATTCCGCCGAGCCCCTGACCTTCCTGCCTGCCCACGACTACACTTCTTGGCTTACGATTCTGTACCATCGCTGCACCTCGCCCGCCACCGCATGCCTTCCGCGTCGGGTAGCTACCTGGTAGTATCCTGACCGCGAGCAAGTCCATCCACTTTGCCGGCGGGTCTTGGTGAAAACCGGGACCTACTTAGACCCCGCCTTCCTGGCGCGGTTGTTGCCATCAGCTTGCGGGGTCGTCCCGTGATCATGTGAAGACCCGCCTAGGGTGTCCACTTCATCTCAGGCAGAAAATGGGGCGCAAGCAGGCATGGATGGGCTGAATTTTTCCATTTGGAGGGCACATTATGCCTTGTTTAACTTAGGGCATCACAAATACCTTGTCCCAGCCTGCTTGCTTCACCAGCTCCCAATTGGCGATCGCTACATCGATATTGTTTGTGCCGTGCCGGTGTCGCTGTAACAGAGTCCTGACCACGTCGCAACGTAACCACCCCATGCCACTCTCCTCATCACTACTTGCCCGCTTCTGCAAGGAAGACAGCGGATTCTTCCAAGCCCTTTTTGCTGCCCCACTGTCCTCAAATAGTTTCGTTCCCACACTGTATAGGGACGGCAGACCCACAGCACATAGAATTCGTCTGGTTGTGGAACCGAATAGGCAAGGCGGGTTGAGGACATGTTGAGGCCCCTGACCTGCACCCGCCAATGCCAACCTAAAGGTTGTGTCCTACGGATCCAACCGACTCTTTGCAGATTGTTCATATTTCATCTGGGAGAAAGTCGATGACCTATTGAGTGGTCAACACATGGCCGCTAGATGACAGACCGGAATCTGTGGGCTCACAGGGTGACTCCCCCTGCGTGTGATTCCCCGTACTTGTGCTTCGACCTGTGTCTTCTCCAGGAGCCTAACTTTTGTCTTCTTTGTTACCAACCCCATGTATCAGGCACACTCACACCCTCGCATTTTAAGTAGCTCTGAAAACACATCCTTCTTAACAAAGTCTACAATATCCCTCAATTATAACGACCCAAAATTCTGTCACACATTGCAGTCACTATCCTTGCACTTTGGCACATGCAGCACGTACATCTTGTATATAATGAGTATGTTTGGAATGGCAGGTTCATCCCACTTTTTAATGTATACTACCCATATTTATGTAACAGAGTTGGACCATTGTAAACAAAGCACTTGTCCCCCTTTTTTTTCACCCATACACCCTAATATAAGATTTTAACTCTTGCGAGCAGGACCCTCACAACCTCATTACTGATTTCTAATACTTTTTCTAATAGAATGTCTGTTTGTCTGTACTTATACCTCTATATTGTTACAGCTGCGGAATATGTTTGGCGCAAAAATATATAAAGATTATTAGTATATTTATTTATTATTATTATAGTGGGAAACTTGGGCCCTCATGCTCGGTTCTTTCCAGCTGGCGCTGACACACCATTCAGGCAGCATCCCACTTCAGTTATTCTTTAGGTCAGTTTTGCCCCCAACGCCCAATAAGTGAAGTGTGGAAGCTATTCTAAAGTGCCGGGCCTGTCCATCTGGCGTGTCATACTAAAACACAGCATTGTATGCAGTCCATCCCATCTCCTATCATATTTGAGCATTACACAATGTTCTATAGCACCCTACAGTCTCTCTGCAGCCAGGAAATATCTGTTTTTTAACGCGATTCGCCGTGAATAAATTGGGGTCGAAAAGAATTTTGGCGGAAAATTCGGTGAACCTGGCAAATCTAATTTTTGATAAATTCGACCATCTCTAACTAGGAGAAAAGCCCTGTGGAGAGAACTGATCTGAACAAACTACAACGAGATGGAGAAAGAGCACTGAAACTTGATATGAGAATTAGCAAGGTTGAGAGGAGCTCCCGAGCGACATCATAATCATGGCAAACTAAACCCTGACACAGACGCCTGGCTAAAAGCATAAGAACCCTAACCTCTTGCCGAACACCAGTAGAGCGTTTTGGGATCGGTGCGGACGACGGGAGTTGAGGGAAGCGCTCTTTATCCTGCACCGGCAGTATCCACAGCACCCCGACGTCTTGTGCTCCGCAGCAAGTAACGGCCTTCAAGACCGAGCAGCCGGCTCCCAGCGTGTAGAAGACCCAGGAGTACGGTAGGACTTACCCGGCTCCCTCCGGATTCGCTCCTGTAAAGCAGCGCCGTGGACATTACATTGGCACCGAGCCAAACATCCGGTGGGGAATCGCGTCTGCAGACCGCCTCCACCTCGCGCTCCATATCCACACACCGAGAGAGACCAGCGCTGAGCTCACACTGCCATCCTCCGGGGCGAGGGGTGAAGGACGCACAGAACACACAATAAAACCCAGGGGGTGACTGACAGCAAAGCTAGCCTCTTGCCTACACCCGGCCTGTAGAGAAAATCCTGCAAAACTTTCCCGCCATCGCCATTGCCGCATGAACTATCGACAAGCGGCCATCTTAATTGGCGCACAAGTAAAACGCTCTGAGAGAATTAGGGGCACTAGGCTGGCAAGGAAAAACCTACCAGAGACCTAGGTTGGATCGATGGGCCACCACACCTATGTGCACCACCCCCACCTGCCCTTCTGCATGCCTGCTAAGGTGGAGATACTGCAGGAAAAAATAAACTACATACAGGCTGTGACCACCAGTATAACCATCAAAACGTTCCCACTAGCGCCAGCCTTCTTAAAACACTCAAACACAATCTGTGATTTAGCACTTAAACCTGTGGGGAAACCAGATACCACACTGACAACCTGCAGATACTGCCCCAACAATCAATCAGCCACACTGGGAAAACTAGCGACCCGGAAAAGCTAAAGTGCCTCCTGATATCTACACCCCTAAAAGCAGAACAAAAAAATCGCGATCTTACTCTTCTCCCTATGTATACTGCTCGCGCTCTAAAATAACCTAGTAAACGTACCTATATCGAAGACCAACCAGAGTATACTGCCCTGCTCACCCGGGACTGCTTACCCGGCAGCGCAAAGAAAAGAAAAAAAAAAAAAAAAACGAACCACTGCAGAGCAGACCCTTGAAACATAAGCTATCGCAGTACATGGAAAAATACCTCAGCAAAATGGGGGCGCTAAAAAAAAACCAAAATCACCCATCTAGGGAGAAAAAACCTAAAGCATCAGGCCTCCTGGGCCTCACTTCCAAACGATGACTTTAAAATTTTAATTTGGGGCCTTCTTTTCTTTTTGCTGCAAATGGGACACATCAACAACCCCAGCATCTGAACCCCTCTCCTCAGCACCTACTTCCTTTTTTTTCTCGATAGCCCAAGAGCCTCTCATTTTAATGGAACGGGCCCTAAAGGGTCCCAAATTTAAAAATCCATTGTAAATGAGGTCGAAAAACCAAATTTTATGGGACCTGCAACTCACTAATGGCATCTTTTTGGAAAGGAGGGGTTAGCGAAAAGGGTTTTTTAAAAAAAAGGGGGGGGCTTTAAAGGGGATAAAAACTGAAAAGAACCAACGAAATGATCAAACCAAATTAAGATTTTAAAAGCAAAGAAAATTTATACCCGCCCCCAAATTTTTAAATAAATCTAGCCCAAAAAAACCCTCGGCGGGGCTGAAAAAATTGGGAAAGTTTGGGAAAAAATTGATCCTTTCTTTAAAAATTTGCGAGTTTGGGGTTTTCCCTTGGGTTTTCAATACCCCCCAAGAGATTGGTTTATGCTGTGTGAAGGGAAAATTTCCCAAAAAGGGCCGGGGGGTCTCCCGAAATTTTTTGCAAATTGAACGTGAAACCCCCCCTTTGGCCCTGTTCAAAAGGGGAAGGCATGGGGACTGTCGGGAAGATGGGTTTCCCGAGGGCCCTTTAAAGGGAGGGGCCCAAAATAAGAAAATCGTGAATTTCTAGTTTTAGGAAAATAAATGTCGGCAAGAGCTTTTGGGGTTTTTTTAAAAAGGGAATTAACCCCAAAATTTTCATTTTTAAACCCTTAAACGCCCTTGGACGTATGCAAAACGTCCAGGGGGTTTTTGGGGTTTTCACGCCCGGGGAATTTTTGCATACGCCCTTTGAGGTTCGGGGAAAATCTGGGCCCCCAAACCCGCGATCGCTCGGGGGGGGGTGGGGGGGGTTTTTCCCCTTTAAATTATTGGCCCTTGGGTGCCAATAACAAAGGAGACCCCAGGGGGGTTGATGCTCCCCCTGTGTCTCTTTCGGCGGCAGCAGCACACGGATCGCTAAATCGTGCAGTCCTCCCCTTTTGGGCAGACGCATGAAAAGGAAGGGGAATCCCTTTCCCGGGGTTGTCTGTGACGTCACTTTCCCCGGGGCCTTTGCCTGGGGGTTTTCCCCGGCATCATGAGGGACGTTGTCTTTGGAAACCACTGCACAGCAAAAAAAGCTGTGCATTGATTCTTTTGGGAATGAGAATCAAAAAGATCTCTTTTAAAAACCTTGGGGAAAAAGAAAAAAAAAAATTGTGAAAAAGTAAAAAAATTTTTAAAAAAAAATTTGGGAAAAAAACATGAAAAACAAAAAACCACGAAAAATAAAAAAAAAACAATTTACACCGGCCTTTTCCCCCCTTTTTAAAATGAAATTGCCCCAAAAAAGATAAAAAAAAATTTTTAAAAAAGACCCTTTATTTGGTATCCCGCGTCATAAGACCTCCTTTAAATTTTGTCATGTTAATTTACCCGTACGGTAAAACGCCGAAAAAAAAAAAAAAAAAAAAAAACCCAATTTTTCAGAATTTAAGTTTTTTTTTTCATCCCGCATGAAAACAAAAAATTTAAAAAATTTTAAAAAAAAGTGATAAAATTTTCCCCCCTATAAACCCCAACTTTTGTACCATTAAAAGGTCAGTTCACCCCGAAAAAAATTTAAAGCCCCTTTCAAGCTTGTTTTTCGGAAAAAAAAAAAACTTTTTGGCTCTCAGAAAAAGCGAGGGATAAATATTCTTTTACACATTTTTTTTTTTTTTAAAGGGGCTTCAAAAAAAAAAACTTTTAAAAATTTGGGTATGCAAAATGTATCGACCCAAGGGTAAAGTTTAACTTTTTTACGGAAAATGCAAAGTGAGCGATGTTAAAAAAAAAAAATTAAAAACATTTCTAGGATTGCAGTTTTTTCTTCCCCTTGGCCTTCCAAAAAAGGGGTTTTTAAAAACTGATAAAAAAAGTCTTGCCCCCCCAAAAATTTGATCCCAATAAAAACTCAAATCATTCGCAAAAAAAAAAAGGCCCGGGATTAAAGCCCCCTTTCACAGGAAAAAAAAAAAAAGTTTGGTCTCAGGGCTTTGGTTTATGCAAAAAAAGTGTTTTTTCCCGTTTTGAAAAAAAAGTGTTTTTTTTGTATAAAAGAGTAAAAAAAAAAAAAAATTTTTTAAAATTTGGGATTTC
Organism: Phyllomedusa bahiana; assembly: GCA_025379985.1. Classification (NCBI taxonomy): domain Eukaryota; kingdom Metazoa; phylum Chordata; class Amphibia; order Anura; family Hylidae; genus Phyllomedusa; species Phyllomedusa bahiana. The sequence goes on from JAODAL010039118.1 coordinate 15,693, forward strand.
TGTAACCGTTTACAAGACTTTAGGGAAAGCTTGCATGTCATATCTAACGACGTGACCGCTATAAAAAAAAAAAAATTAAAAAAAAATACCAGGATTGCCTTGGGATTTTGTTCAAATCGCCTCACAAAACCTTAATAAAAAATTTAACAAATTTTTTGTATTTCCACCAAAAATGGTTTCAATAAATGATCAATTCCCCCCGCAAAAAAAAAGGCCCTACACAGCTTGATACGCAAAATAAAAAAATTTTTGCTGTCAGAATAGGACAAAATAAAAAAAGCAATTTTTTTTTAGACCTTTTTTCTTTTTTGTAAAAAGTAATAAAACAAAAAAAAAACTTTATTTAAAAATTTTTATCATTGGGAAATTTTACCGACCCCATTTGTAAAATTATACATATTTACAAATGCAAGGCGGGAAAGCTGTAAAAAAAAAGCCCAAAAAAAAAAAATGGTGGGGGCTGCGTTTCCCCCCCCCCCCCCCCTTTTTTATGGTTTCCCAATTTCTTTTAAAAAATGGCACCGTGCACCCAAAAAGCCCAAAACCCCTAAATGGATCCCCCAGGGGTTGGGGTTTGAATCTTAAATTGGGGCGGGTTCTGGAAGTGCTTTACATTTTTTTTGGTACTTTGGGGGGTTTGCAAATGCGACCAAAGGCCCCACCCAAAAACTGCCTTTTCCAAAAGGGCCCAAAAAGCCTCCCTCCCTTGTCCCCCTCCTTGCGCCCCAAAAAAAGCGTTTTCACCCCCATGTTTGGGTATTGCCCCAACTTGAAAAAAAAAATTGTTTTTTAACCCAAGGTTTTGGGGGTTTTTTTTTCAGGATTCCTTGTTAAAAATGAAACATTTTAAAAAATTAAATTTCGATTATTGGGGAAAAAAATTTTTATTTTTTTTTTCACGCCCAATGTTAAAAAAAAAATTTTTGTTATTTTCTGGTGTCGAATAATCATACCCCCACCTGTATATATTACCCTTTGGGGTTTTTTAGTTTCCAATATGGGGTCTTTTTTAAAGGGGTGTTTATTAAGTTTTAGCACCTTAGGGCCTCCCCAAACCTGAAATGGGCCCTAAAAAAAATTGCATTGAAAAAGAGGAAACCCCGAGTCCAGTGGTGCTCCCCTATTCTGGGGCTTTTGGAGTGAGCCAAATATTGCCTTGGGCCAAAATTTTGGGTTATTTTTTAAAAAAAAGGACAGGGCTTTGGGGGGGGTTTATATTACATTGCATTTAAACCCAGTCAAATTTACAGTATTCCCGTGAATAATGGAAAATATTGAAAAACTGCAAAAAAAGTGAAAAATTTTTAAATTTCCCTCCACTTTGCTTTAATTTTTGTGGAAATATCTAAAGGGTTTAAAAATAATTCCTAAACCTTTTTAAGGGGTGTAGTTTCTTTGATGGGGGGCCCTTTATTGGGGGGATCTAACATCGGCCCCTCAAAGCACGGGCAGAACTGGGAAAGGGGCCCCAATTAAAAAAAGTATTTTGTTTTTTTCTTGAAAAGGGGGTGAAAATTTCACTAAATTTTTAAGCCCTTTTAATGATATATTTTATTTATTTTATATTAAATTTTTTTATTTATATTATATTATTTTTATATATATATATTTTATTATTTTTTATTTTATATATATTTCTTTTTTATATTTTTTATATTATATATATATATAAAAGGGGCATTTAAAAAATGATGCCAACCCTTTGGGGGACATATGGTAGATTTCTAGTTTTAAACTATTTTGTGGTGAATTTTTAAATTTTCGGGTTTTTTACGCAGGGAAAATTTTTAAAAATTTCAAAAACACAGATTTTTTTATTGAAATTTTTTAATTTTTTGTCACAAAAAACAAGGCCCCTTTTGTGGATAAAAAAATTTTTACCCAAAATTTAAAACCCCAATGTGTTAAAAGAGAAAACAATCTCTGAATCACATGGATAGGTTAAAAGTGTCAAAAAAAATTATTCTCACATTAAAGTGACTTTTAGTCAGATTTTTAAAAAAAGGGCTGGGGCAAGGGGAAAGGGCCCAAAATGGCTGGGTTTCCCTTTAAAGGGGTTTTTTTTTTTTTAAAGGGCCGGAAAATTCTCATCTTTGGGATTTTTCCCCAGGAGGGGAGCCGAAAAGAAGGACTTTTTTCAAATGGTTTTGTTCCCTACTCTTCAATAAACAGATCAAATTTGCATTACTGTACCCCGGGGAACTTTTAAACTTTAAAAAAGGAAAAAGGGGGAAAATTCCCCTTCCAAACCGAAAGGGCCCAAGGGAATTCCCCAGAGAAAGATATTTACACCCCCTCGGTCCCCCCCTCGCCTTTTAGTTTCTGACCGTTTTTCTCTCCCATCTGGATTCAAAAAACCCCCTCCGAAAAGACCACCATCCGGACGGGAAAAAAAACCCCGCGGTTTGGGGCGCCCTTTTCCCGGCCGGAAATGCCCTAAGGAAAAGGTCGGAGGGGCGGGCCTCTAGAAAGCCTTGAAAAATTTCCCCCTTTAAATTTTGGGTTTCGGTTTTCTTTGGGGGGTTTAAATTGAAGCACCAAAATTTTTTTGGGAGGGCGGGGGATTAGAAAAGTTGCAACTTTCTTGATTGGGAATTGACCTTTCTAAATATTGATAACGCAACAATCAAAGTTGGGGACTAAGTTCTAACTCACGAGATAATCCGTTAAGGGTTAAATCTGCCTATATGTATAGTAATATGAGCATATGCATGAATGTACCTGACTTTGTTCTGCCCAGGTGTGACCGCCCTTGGCTTGCCCTAGTGTGTTTATGTAATCACCTGGGGTGACCTGACGGTGGTCTGGTCTGGCTAGGCCAAGTTAATTTAACTTAATTGAATCTGATCCAATTAGACTTAATTTGAGTTAGCATAATTTCTTCGAGGGGGTCCGCAGAGTGCTGGAGAGGCTCTGCTGTACCATTACACAATAGGGTTTCAAGTGTTTATAATCGAGGACGCGAGACGGGATACCGGCCTTGCTATTATTGCCTGTTTGTTGTTTGGGAAGAACTCCAGAGAAAATGCTTGTTGTTCAACGTATCTAATGTATGATCCATATGTATCTTATTCCATGAAGGAAAAAAGCGAAGTTCAGTTGCACATCCTACTGAAGAGGAGTTGGTTCCGTTTATCCTCTTCAGGGTGCCTCATGTTTGTACCTATTTTAAGTTTATTTATTCTGTCCACCAGTGTAGTCAGTGTATCCAGACGATCTATCTCTTATAATGAAATTAATTTCGTGGAACGTTAAAGGGCTACGATCTCCAAGTAAGCGCAAAATGGTGCTAAGACACTTGAAGCGCCTTAAGGCGGATATTGCCTTTTTGCAAGAGACACATCTCTCTGATAAGGACTTTGTCAGGATGAAAGGACTTTGGGTAGGGCAGGTACTAGGCTGGCCAGCAGTCAATCACAAAGCGGGTGTTCTCATATTAATAAGCAAGCACCTTAATGGATCAGTGGTTCAGCATGAACATGACTCAGAGGGATGGTGGGTTAACGTCAAACTTAGAATATCGGAAGAGCTGTTCTCCTTCCATAATATATATGGACCCAATATGGGGGGGGTGAATTTCTTCAAACACCTCGAACCAGAGATTCTTAGTGATAACGGCGAATTTAGAGTGATTACCGGGGATTTTAACGCAGTTATGTCTAATATAGCAGACACCAAAAGAGAGCTAGACATCAGACACCAACCTTCACAAAAGACCCTACATCTAGCCAGGTTCATTCAAAACCTTAGTCTACTAGATTCATGGAGGGTACCCTACCCGGAGGGCAGGGAGTTTTCGTTTTATTCACACCCCCATCAGATGTGGTCTAGGCTGGACTATATGTTTATCTCTCATAATCTTATGTCGAGAGTGTCAGAGGCAAAGATCGAGGATATGATCATCTCTGACCACTCTCCAGTCTCGACATCTCTGTTAGACAGAATACCAAGAGGATCTAATTTTATATGGAAATTCCCATCTTACCTTACCAAAGATGAAGAATTCTGCACGACCCTACAGGGCTGGTGGCAAGAGTACCACTACTATAACGAGGCCCATCTGAACTCCCCGCAGCTATACTGGGACACAGCTAAAGACGTTCTGAGGGGAAAAATAATGGCACATAACTCCAAATTCAAAAAGATATTGAAAGAAAAAATTGAATCATTAAGCGGAGAGCTCAGGATTGCCTACGATACTTTTCAATCCGCACTGTCAGACACGAACAAGACTCGCTGGGTATTAGCTAAACATAATTACGAAACCTGGCTGGAAAAGAAGGAAACCCAACAATTGACCAAACAAGAAGCTACACTATTTCGCTATGGTAATAAACCAGGAAGGCTTCTAGCGAGATACGCCAAGGGCCCTCACCCCCCGACATCTGTCCCAAACTTGAAAGATTCTTCTGGAATCCTTAGAAGGAAGGATGAAGATGTAGTCGAAATCCTACGGTCTTATTACAAAAATGCATATACAGATGAGAAACTTGGCAACCAGTCCTCCAAATAGTGGCTTAGCAATATTAATCTACCAGGTCTATCCGAAGAAGAGGTGGCAATCCTGGGTTCTCCAATCACAGCCCCCGAAATCGAAACGGCTATCTTAAAATCAAAGAATAATAAATCCCCAGGCCCAGATGGTTTCACAGGTGAATTTTTCAAAGCGCTAAAAACCCAAGTCTCACCAATACTCCTAATACTATATAATTCCTACCTAGAAGGAGCCCAGATCCCATCTTTCATGAACACGGCACATATTAAAATAATCCCTAAGGCGGGAAAAGACCCCACACAACCGGCCTCATATCGCCCCATCTCCTTAATTAATGTTGACCTGAAATTACTTGCTAAAATTATGGCAGACCGTTTAGCACCATTCATCACAAAACTTATCGGGGGCCACCAAACAGGCTTTGTACAGGGTAGGTCGGTGGTGACCAATATAAGAAAAGTTTTACTAGTCTTAGACGAGGTCAATAAACACCCGCAGAGTCATCCGCACTCGGCGCTGATAACCATCGACGCCGAGAAGGCATTTGACAGTGTGGACTGGGGCTGGCTCGAAAACGTTCTGGACAAGAGAAGACTCTTTGGGCCATTCCGAACGTTCTTGAGAGCCCTGTACTGTAAACCCCAAGCTAGGATTCATATCCCAGGATTCATTTCAAATCCCTTTATCCTCCAACGTGGGACAAGACAAGGCTGCCCCCTTCCCCATACCTTTTCAACCTGGCAATTGAACCCCTAGCTAGATTTTTGACCACATTCACTACTTTTGAAGGCATTAAAATAAAATCTCAAGAATTAAAGTTGGCCCTATTTGCTGATGACATCATCTTCTTTGTTAAACACCCTGAGCGAGACCTACCCTCCCTGTTTCATGAACTTCGCTCCTTCCAGAATTGTTCAGGATTCCACGTGAACGAGAATAAATCTGAAATATTGCGACTCTCTCCAAGCGCGAAGACCTTCTCCTTAGCTCATCATGATACCCGTTTACAGATAGCCTCCAGTTCGATTAAGTATCTAGGTATCCATATAGGACGAACCCCAGCTTCAAAAAAAATATTTACCTAAATTTCCCCTCCTTAATTCTAAAAATTATAAAGGAACTGAATAGATGGTCTAATCTCCCTCTGTCACTCTTTGCCCGAGCCCACCTGGTCCGCATGATGAGTTTCTCTAAACTTCTATACCTCCTCCAAACCATTCCACTACTATTAAAACACTCTGATGTGAATATTATCCAGTCTAGCTTTACTAACTTCATATGGGCCCACAAACGCCCCAGGATCTCAATTAAAAAACTCATGCTTCCTAAACGCTCAGGAGGAATCAATGTACCTGACATCCGAAAATACAATCTAGCATGCAATCTGAGGCATTGCCTGGTTTTGGTTAAAACAAACCTCGTACTATTCAAATACAGACTTAGAGGCCCTAGTGGCTGCTCCATGGAGCCTGCCAGCGTTACTACACACCAAATATGCTCACATTCCCCTGGCAATCAGATCTTGTCTCCTTTTGAAAGACACTATTGCTACCTGGAAGGCATGCCGGAAAATATTTGAACTTTGCGCTTCCTTTAGCAAACATATGCCTCTAGTGGGACATCCTGAATTTCCACAGGGGTTAACCAATTTGCACCTGCACCAATGGCAGCGTTTGGGAATACATAACCTTAGCCACCTGCTTTTTCCGACACGTAGTGCTTATCTCTCTTTATCGGAGCTCCAACACCTATATTAACTCCCCAATTCGCATTTCCTGATCTATGGCCTTGAGAGCAAGGATAACTCAGATAGAGCGGGAATGCCTTCCTAATTCCTTCGACGAGTTCATTGGCCCCCCTTCTAACAGACACTCTTTGTCAGTTCTATATGCAGGGCTTAGGACATCAGACATTCTGGATAAGGAGGCAACATTATTTGCCAGTTGGAAGAAGGATTTCCCGGGCATGGAACTTCCTCAAATTATCTTAGAGGGTTGGAATAAGATAAACAAAGCAGTTATAAATGAAAAATGGAGAGAAACTCACTTTCGCTTTGTGCATCGCGCGATATATGGCTTCAACATACCGCCTCACCCCCAGGTCCCCACACATAAAGTGGCCTGTCCAAAATGTTGTCTGCCAAAAACGGACTTGATCCATGGACTCTGGACGTGTCCAGACTCCCAATTGTTTTGGGCAAAACTCCATACCGTTATACAGCAAAGATAGGGTATCTCATGCCCACTATCTCCAAAAATCTTTCTATTCCATGATCTCTCCGGGGTTGGTAAACATTCTAACTTACTTCACATCACACTGTTAGCGGCAAAGAGGACCCTGCTGAATCATTGGCTTACGGATAAGATCCAGACTAAGGGAAGAATGGGGCTCCAGGTGAGACACTATCTTAAGCAAGGAGCGAAAGAGGTGGAGCGTTACAAAAGAGACACGAACATAGCGCCTTTTATTCAAGAAATGGACCCCCTTCATAGAAAATTTCTTGAATGAGGCAGAAATCACACAATTAGTAGCTCCCTTCAGAATGACGAAATGGTATCTAGAGGGTGAGCTTTCTGGGAGTCTGGGAAAGATGAAACTAGATCAATCGGAAGCACCTTAAAAAACTGTTGTATTTAACCCTACTTAGAGATTCGTAAGCATGGCCCATCTAAAGTACAACCATATTATTATATTTTATCCTTTAGTATCGATCTTCCATAACAAATCAAGGATGATCAGGAATTACAGCTTAACATTCCATACAATGACCAATTTGATCCTCTACACTGGTGGATGCTATGTTTAAAAAGGCTGTGCTTTTGTTGATAATTATGTGTTAACTACGCTATTCAGATTTACTGTCTGTGCAAGTCTCTTGAACCTTTTCAAACATCACTGATGTTTACTATTAACAAACTGCATTTTACTCTGAGACTACTTGTTTCGGAGTCTGAACTGCTGTCACTGTCTGTGGACTGGTAAACCAGATGGAAAGTCGTAGCTAAACAGGCAGTAATGTCTTACGGTTTATTGTCTATGTTGTTTATTTTATTGTTTATCACTGATGACAAAACTTTAATAAACATATGTTTAAAAAAAAAAAAAAAAACTACAAGTTCTTCATTTCCAAAGAAGTTTTCCAGAAGTTGCATCATCGGGCCTCAGTGCTGGACAGCTCTATGCAGAACATCATCACCTAGAAATTACAGCCTGAAAATAGATATCTACTTTCTACAAAGGAGACAAAGGAGAGAAATCTCCACATAGCAGATAATGATGAAGCATGTCAGGATTTTTAATATAAATATGGGCAGTATTTTTTTTATTTTTTTTTTTTTGGGCTCTATAGCAGGAAAGGACACATCCATGTGTCTGATACCACGTAGGTTCTTCCATCTGATGCCGAACACTGGAAGCTTGTTCTGTTTAAAGTATGTAAGTAGGTCAGTGTTAAAGTATGTATCAGGGTTATAGGTCAGGGTTAAAGGTCAGGGTTACAGATCAGTTTGAGCAGGAGAGAGTAGTAATGCTGTGCTCTTCAGATTTTGAAGTTTCTCCTGTATTTCTGTGGTCAGTATTAAGTAGCATAATGGACACACGTCCTGGGTAGCAGTCGCCCCGCGCTCTCATCTTCTTCCTGGTCCTGACCTATCGCTTCACCACTTGATTTACAGATAGCTCTTTATTGGAAACCGCACTCTCCCCACATTTAATCCATTATATGGAGCGTTATATGACAGCACTAACAATCCAGCGAGCTCCACAGAAAACAAGCCCTCATACGGCTATGGCAGCAGAGAATGGGAGAGATTCTGGGCGAAGTCATCTTCTCCTTAATAAACAGTACAGAGGGCACAGCTGGGACTAGACCCCACACAAACCACTGAACATGAAAATTGAAAAATAATGACAATCTCATTGGAAAATTTCCTCTGACATGGAGGGTAGATAATTAAATTTATAATAAAAGTTACAAAAGTTAAAACCTTTTTCCATATGATAAAATAAGGATTAGAAATATTAACATAAGAGGTTTTGCAAATCCATAGAAATATATGTAAACCCTAGAATTTCTGGCTTTTTGTCATTCCCATCTACCCCCTTCACAGAATAAGTGTAACAAGAAGTGTTGTCAGAGTCTCATATTCTCCCACTTCTGGTCTCCACCATCAGATGATTGAATCCCTCACACAGCTCCAACGATGGAGAATGAGGTGTAGAGGCACGTCAAAACAGGTGACACAGAAATAAAAAGGATGTAATATTCCAAAAATTAGTCAATTATAAAGCAAATAATATAAATTTGGAGTCTCTGGAGTCTTCTTTCCTCATGATGCCATCTATATTGTGAAGTGCACCAGTCCCTTCTGCAGCAAAACAACCCTACAACATGATGCTGCCATCCCTGTGTTTCACTTTTGGGATTGTGTTCTTAGGCTTCAAAGCTTCACCTTTTTCCTCCAAACGTATGGTCAAACAGTCCAATTTTGGTTCCGTCAGACCACAGAACATGTCTCCAGAAATGTAGGTCTTTGTTTCTGTGCATTTGCAAACATGAATCTGACTTTTCTATGTTTCTTTTGAAGTAATGGCTTCTTCCCGCAAAGTCGACCTTCTCCAGCCAAGTTGATTCAGGACTCATTTCAACTGTGGAAAAATGACACAATTTTACCAGCTTCCGCAACAGCATCTTCAACATATCCTTTTTGCTTTTGTTCTTGGGTTGATATGCACATGTCGGGACCAAAGAGCATGTTTCCATCCTGAGACACATAACCCGTCTCCTTCCTGTAGGCATTATGAGGGCTGACATTCCCATCTTGTTTGTACTTGCTTTATCATTTGTTTGTACAGATAACGATGACCCATTCAGGTATCTGGAAATGTACCCAAGGATGATCATACTTGTGCAATCCCACATTCACTTCCAGATAGCTTGACCGATTTCTGTAGACCTTCCCATCGATGTTGACAACAGTAAGCAGTGAGTGTTTCTGTGTGCTGTAAAAAACATACACAGCTGTGTATCTAATTTACTCAGATGTAATTAGAAATAAATCAAACTTCCAAAGACCCGACCTCACAAATGGAGCAGTGTCCAGAAAAAAAATGTGTATAAGCCGATTAATTCCCAGTGAATGGAAAACTTCCTGACTTAACAGAAAGTAATAAAAATGCCTTAAAAATCTCCTCTCTCAAAATTCTGTCATTGTGGAATAGAAATAAATTTTGGTTTCCTAATTGACCTAAAACGGGGAAGGTTTATACTGATATCCATGGTCAGGAGAGTTAGAAAACCTTCAATGGGGCTTTATAAAGAGGGAATTTGAGAAACCTGCAGATGGGGCTTTATATATAGTGATGGAAACTTCTGGTTTCAACTGCACATACAGGCTGCATCAATGGTCTTTGGACAGTGACACATTTCTCACAATTTGGCCTCTGTGCACCCGTACTTTGAACTTCAGTCAAAGCCGTAGATCTGTGATTGGAGTTTAGACAGTTTAGGCAATAAGCATTTAAGAATTCCATAAGTTTTCTCTACTTTCCTCCATTTTTACAGACTCTTTCAGGAGTAATGGGACGACTGACTGATCGGCTTTTCTGCCCGGTTCGGCCGTTAAATCATTCTCTTATGACAAGGACATGAAAAGGTGATAAAATATCTGGAGCTGATTCCACATGTTACATTTATATACAGATACCGTCTGTTTTTAACCCCTTCATTTAATACAATCATGTGCACAGGTGCCTCAACCCCCTTGTTTCCCAAGTCCCATTGCCCCTGATTTGTTTTAGGGTATAGAAAGAAATAAAAAAAAAAAGAAAAAAAAAAAAAGAAAAAAGGTATTTACACTGAAGGTTATATTATAATGAATGTGATATATACTGTATATACATATATCCTGCAGCTCTTTAGCTTCATCACCTTGTATTGTAATTTGCATTTAACTCATGTTTTTTACTTTCATCAATTAAGATAAAATAAGAATGTAAGCTTATGTGAAAAAATCAATGTTGCATCCTATAGACATGACTGTGTATCCAATCTATACAGTCTCCAATCTGACATAAAAAATCTTAGAGGCCATGATTATGTACTACTGCCTAGTAGAAAAATAGTACATAAGGGAGAATATCTGGTGCCTTACAGAGACCCCATTTGGAGGGACACATTTTGACTTGCACTTCTTACAGGCTGAATGGGTTTCTTTTTTTTCCTTCTTGTTCTTTAGTAGATAGTATGTTGCTATAGACAATATAATAGATCAAATAGGGTTTACCACTATAAGATGCATAAGATATGGGAACTATAAAAGATCGAAAATAGGCCATTTTCAACAAGTGGGGACCAGGAGTTCTGGTGCCCTCATCATTTTTTCATGATGCAAGTAAATGTTTCTCTTGTTTGTTACATTATAGAACATACGACGACCTCATCCCGGTGAAGGTTCTCTCCATCAATGAAAATGAAGACAAGATCACCTTGGGCTAGACCTTCACCCACTAAAGCCCTCATAGCAGCCACATGGACATCCTCTAATGTAAGAACACCCCTGGAGAGTAGCAATATGACGGCTGTCACAGAGTTCATCCTCTTAGGATTTCAGTATGGTCTGAGTATTAAAATTCTGCTTCTTCTTCTCCTCATTTGTTGTTTTACTGGTTTACGATGTTTTATGAATCTCCTGATCATCACCCGTGTCCCACACAGCAACACCTCCACACCCCAATGTGCTTCTTCCTCACAGCAACTTTCTATCCATGACATCTAGCTGACCACAAGATATTGTCCCCCAACCTGCTTCAACTCTACTATATTTACAGAATATCCATTACTTTTTAGTGACTGTAATGAACTCCAACTTTTATTTCTTCAGCTGCTCAGAAAGTTCTGAATGACCATCTCCTCACAGTGATGTCTTATACAGATATGTGGCCATTTGTAATCCCCTCCGTTACACCTCTATCATGACAAGTACATATTGTGTGTTATTGGCCGTCACCTCTTGGTTGGCTGCTTTTTCTGTTGAGTTGTTTTTCATTATAACAATATCGATGCTAAACTTCTGTGGACCAAACATCATGGAACATTTCTTCTGTGACGTTGCTCCTATACTAGATCTTTCCTGTTCTGATACTTACAATGTTCAATGGGAAATTTCTTCATTATGTGTTCCATTCACTATTATCCCAATAATAATAATTATACTCTCATATGCCAAAATAATTGTCACCGTCTTAAGGATCCCATCCAGTGCTGGGAGACAGAAAGCCTTCTCCACCTGTAGCTCCCACCTCATTGTGGTCTCCATATTCTACTGGACAATATTCGGTGTCTATGTTTTCCCAACAAGAGGACGATCATCGACCATCAGTAAGATCCTGTCTCTGCTGTACACTGTATTTACCCCTCTGTCAACCCCATTATTTACAGTCTAAGGAACCAGGATATTAAGAAGGCATTACATGACCTTGTTTATAAGCAACTCAGGGGCTAGAGTTCTATAGAAATGATCGACTTGGGTTGTGTTCTCCCTGCTGCCTTCTGTAATTCTTTTCTGTGTGATCAATAATAGAGAAGAACATGTTAAATATGTTTATGAATACATCTGAGAAACTTATCAAACTCTGAAGTTTCCCAGCCAAACACGCCAAATTATAGATGTTACCGATACAACTCTCTTCTCCTCAATGCTTACTATATCCTTTCAGGAGGATGAGATGATATTTTTCTTCATATTAGAGGAAACAATTTTTTTTTCTACTCTTCAATAAAGAAAACTTTATCACTTGTCAAAGTTATAATTTACTGAATAAACTGAGTAAACTGGATACGTGGTACATCTTAGTGAAGACAAATATGCCACTAGAGAGTGACAGATAAAAAATTCACACCAGGTTAAAAAAATCAAATCCCTCAATGGCTAACTGAAAAGATGAGGATAGCATAGATATATTAGGCACAGCGGTAGCCCCCGTGACACATAAGAAGACATCGGTATTGGAAACGGCACATGGTAACTGTCAGGAGCCGCCTATCACTTTTTTCACCAGGGCCCAAGAACATGTCATATATGTGGAGCAGCAAGAACATCCCAACGGAGTAACGTGGAGGTTCAGCAGGCAGGGCCATAGTTATAGTGGGTGTGGTGGGAGCTGGGGCTGCTGTCAGTCATCCATTAACCATTTCAGGGCCCCATGCAGCTAAATCAAATGCGGCCCCCACCCATTACTACTTCCTATTTTTATCACTTGACCCCTTTTTGATTAAGGCCCCAGACAGGAGTACTGCCCTATTGGCAACCCTGGCCTGACCCCAAAACCAGCATAAATGATTTTATGGACACTCAGAATAAAATCTGCAAGAAGAAATGAGTATTTGAAATAAAAAAAAGGACCCTTACTATTGGTGTCTTTAACAGTGGCCTGACCCCAAAACCAGCAAAAATAACCTATTTTGACACTCAATCAAATTTTAAAGACAAAATTAGGATTTGAAATAAGATTGCATCCAAGAAGGACATATGCTAACAGTGTTTTCTGCAGTAGCTGGACTCCCAGAAACTGCAAAGATGAACTTTTGGGCACTCAGAATAAAGACGGGAAAGATGCAGCCAGCAATATAAAAATCCCTAACTATTGTTGTCTATGATTTCCTAAGCTTACTGTACCCCCTTTCCCCCCAACTAATCTAACTAAGCTGTCTACCACCAGGGGTGGCCAATAGGCAGTATTCCTGTCAGGGCCCTAATCAAAAAGGGGACTCACAAAAATGTAAAAAAAGAAGAACTATTAATGGTCGGGGCCCCATAATTTGGCTGTATTGTGGGGCCCAAAAACGTCTTAGATAAAATGACTTAAGGCAGACAGACTGATGATGAAGTTAACATGTGACTGATGGATTGTGTATTTTCACTAAGAAGATGTGCAATAAGGTCAAGATCCACGCTTTGATCTTCATTTTTTAGTGTTGAGTGCGATTATTATCTACGAAAGTTGAAATCAGCACGGTTTTTATGTTGATCGAATTTTCCGATCACGCTATAATTAAGTGAGAAACTGCTCATAATTATAATAATCGCGCACATTTTTCAGCCTTCCTGTCATTTTGCGGCAGCAAATCAGCTTTAGAGAAGTAGCAGGGTGATCTGGGTGTGTCGACGTCCATGACTGTATGTGTATGGTTCTATTGGCTGGAAAAATCACATGACCTCGTATTTTACATAGAACAAGCCCTTCTCCTTATGTTCAGCATCAGTGTGTGTCTGTGTCTCATAAAGAGCAGGACGTCTGTCAGCTTTCTCCTGATTACAGCTCAGTGACACAGTTCTCTTTGTTCACGAGAGACAACTATGCCTTTTTAGCTGTGGAACATTCGAACATATGTAGATTAGAGAATTACAGTTGTTATTTAGTTAAGACTGAGAGTTAGAAAGAAGCATCTAGAGCGCTGTACAGCTGTGGGGGAGGGTTGCGGCGAACACAGGCAGACAGGCTGCAGGCTTTTGAAAGAGGAAATGTTTATTTTGGTAGTCCAGACCTCTTTGAATCTGCATTTAAAATGGCTTTTTTATTACCAGTTTTTGGCACAGTTTTTGGTGCAATAGTACCTTGTATTTTGTGCAAGCCTGTACTTATATTAGGATACAGAACTTTTCTAGTAACTGCAGGTGTATTTCATAGGTGCAAAAACCAACTTTTTAATTATCCGTAAAAAAAAAAAAAAAAAAAAGAACACAATTTAAATCAGGTATTTTTTCACTTTGTGCGGCCATTTTTGTCAAAAGACCACTTTTTTGTACTCTACAATGGATACAAGAAACTTTTCCTAGTCACCGCAGGTTGTAATTTCATATGTGCAAAACCTACCTTCTATTATTCTGTACACCAATTTTAAATAGGTTTTTTTCACTTGAGCGCAACCATTTGTTGAAAGACCCATCTTGTTACTTAAATCACCATACAGAAATTTTGCTAGTAATTGGGTTGTATTTCATAGGTGCAATAAAACACACCTTTTTATTATCCGTATACCTTTCAAATAGGATGTTTTTTTTTTTTTTACTTGGTGCGGCCCGTTTTTGTTCATAGAGCCACCTTGTACTTAAATTTGAAATGACAGAAATATTGTAGTTACTGTGTGGTGTATTTCATTGGTGCAAAAACCACTCATTTGTTATCTGTATAAATTTTAAATACTGTATGAACATGTTGCGGTGCGGCCGCTATTTTTTTTTCAAATAGCCACATTGTACACAAATTCTGATAGAAAAATATTCTACAACTGTTTCTTCTTTGTCATTGCTGCAAAAAAATGCCATTTCTCACCCTTGTAACTTTTTGAATAGTTTTAATTGTGCTCGGTGAATCCCTCAGTTTGGCGCAGATAGCGCACTTGTAGATAGTTTGTTGAAAACTATAATTCCCTAGTCCTACTGGGCATGTTAGTAAATTCCTGGGACTGAAGTGAAGAGAACACTGTTGACTTTGTCTTAACGGTTCTTTCCACCAGACCGCAATTCACAGGTATTCGCTAGAAAAACATTTCAGTTTCTAATCCTATGGGCTGTAGAAATTTAGAGGGATTTAAGAATAGCTGTGATTCGCCGTCTATTAATAAGAACTGTCAAAAACTCTTCCATACGTTCTTAATTTTTTATCTTTTTGTACAGTGGTAAGCCCTCGAGCAAGATGGGGGGTAGGACATAGAGGTAGAGGAATGAAGAGAATGTGCTCCTTCCATGCTGGCGAACAACACGCAAGCCAGCGTATCGTCGATTGCAGGACCCCTGTCAGGCCTGTCATCGCTGGTAGGCCCCTGTAATCTCATAACGAACAGCGTCGCCAATCGTTTTCTGCAGTGGTCAATGCCAACCTGCCATCCAGCAGTCTACCCTCCCTTCCTCCAGTCACTGCCCACAATTGTCGTCATCAGCATCGTCAGCAATCCGTCCAACATAAAGCGAAGGCAGCCCAAATGTCAACTCGTGTACCCACCACCTGTTGATAATCCATTTTTTTGAAGACCTCTTTGATGACAAAAGGTTCGGTTGGAACAAAGGCATGTAAAAAGATCAAGAAGCAAAGAGGATGATTTTGTCTGCTCTGACGCCCAGTTACAGGAGCCATCAGAGGAGGAGAAGGAAGCCGTCAAATCGGCATAAATCCCGGGCGCACGGCAACGCCTTGCTAAGTGCCTCTAAGCTTGTAGCCCGGCAGCTCCTGGATGCATATTGTCAGGACGACCAAGTACCTGTGTTGATGATGATGATGACGACATTGCGATCCAACGTGGTCTTTTTCAGCAGAATTTGCTATGCGATTGCGAGCGCGTTCCATCACTGGACTAGGAGGAAGATGATGGGGTATGTCAGTAATGGGTTCCGCCTCAAAAATGGAGAGGGCGGTCCGCAGAAGTCCGCAGAGATGATTCCGCCAGCCCACGATCAGCTGAAACACCGCTCCTCTCGCTTTTATCGCGCGAATAAGGTCCAGGACCTCTCAGCCCTGGGCCTTTTTTCGAAACAAGGCCTCTGATTTCACCCACGATGTCACATGTCGCCTTAACCGAAAGTCGCATCAGTAGGAGGCAAGATATCTTAGGTGTTTAACCACCACCCAAAATGACTAAGGACCCATGCATCAAATGCAATGAGTTGAAATGGAGGGAACACTAGGCCAAAAAATGCCACACTGATGCCGGCCTACCAACCACTGTGCCATCACCCCTCTGTCTACCTTCCGCCTCCACCTCGAATCACGCCACCCCACCAAGCTTTCCTCCAGCTGCCCATTGTTCTCTCATAGTCGATGTCAGGGATCACTCCCTTCAGCCTCCACCGTCGCCCGAAGTACCACCAGCACCACCAGAGGACCCATCCTACCCATTCTCCTTCCAACCTATATTGACTGACCTGCACACCGTACAGCATCTAGCAACTAGCCTTCCTGTCTTCCAGGTCGGGAGCAGAAGAAACACTTTAACCCAAACCATCCCAAAGCCAAAAGCCTGAATGTCGGCATTGCCAGCTTTTGGGCCTTGGATGTAATGTTGCCCTTTTCCGCCGTCTGTGGACACAGAATGGGTTTCCGCCACATCATGGCCCTTCGCCTGCCCCCAATACCCAAGATGCCGAGCAGGCGTTTTTCATTTGCCACGATCATCTAAAATTTCAAGCCGCGTTGACTGCATCTGTGTCTGAAAAAGTCCATCTGACCACCGACACATGTACTATAAGCCACCTGCCAAGGCCGCTATATCGTCTAGTGGCAGCTCCCACTGTGTGAGCTGGGTGGATTCTCTGTGGGGTGACGGAGGGCTCACAGCTCGGCGCACAGCTCTTCAAATCCGCAAGGGATGGGCAGGGTCTTCCCCCAAGGTCCCTCTGGTGGCATCACGTGCCCATAGAAACCAGGCCCAGTTGAAATTAATCTGTCTTGGATACTGTCAACACACAGTCAGAAAGAGCTATGATGGTTCTTCGCAACGATACCGAGCGCTGCTGTGTGACAAACAAACCCTTAGTGCCATTGCAAGGGTGGTGTGACAAAACAGTCGAAATCTGCTGGCCGCCCTTAGATCGGTAGGCTGAGCACAACCCTTGCCTGGCACATGTCATGAACCTTGTATTCCAGAAATTCTAAAGTGCTACCCGGTCTGGACTGCCTGCTGAGGAAAGGCTCGAGGTCTGAGCTCACAGCACTTCCGCCGTCGCCGACAATGCTTTGTCCCGCCTTGCTGGCGTTGCATTGTCAGTTCGGCTCCCCCGTCATTTCGTCTCGCGTCCTGTTGACGTGGCAACCACGCTGGAATTCCACCCTCCAAGGCACATGTCTCCACCGATTGTGGCAGCAGCGTAATGCCATTACGCATACGAAGTGACACATGGCCCTGACAAGCAGCGGAGCGGACCTCGGGTGTTGAGGCCACCGAAGTGGTAGTCAAGTGAAAGAGCTCTGCACATCCTTGCCAGTTTTGAAGAAGCCACCAAAATTGGTCAAGTGCGGATAATGCCCTTGTCGGCATGAGCATTTTGGTGATCTTATTCTGAACGATCGTTGACACTCTGAAAACAACAGGTCCTGCCAGCGATGGCGGAGGAGACGGACCAACAGGATGCGGACAACGGATCCATTCTCATCGTCGAATCACAAGGAGCCCGACAGTTTCACAAATTTATCGGTCTTAATAGGCAGTGTTCGGGTCCAGGGCTCTGTGGCAAGGCGGCACCTCAGCTCTCTGGTTTGCATCATCTGAGCAAGTCGAGGCTTTGTTGAAGCAGATGCCGGAGGAATCGGGAGGAGGGAGGAGGAGTATTCCTGAACACCGGACGTCCCTGTCTTGGAAAAGTTTGTTGGGATTTGAGGGTTGAGGAGGAAATATTGAGGAAGATCATTTTGCTAGTGCCCCGTCGACCCAGATGCTGAGGAAATCAAGGCTCCATCTCTCACATGAGTGCTTTGGATGCTCCATTTCTCTCCAACATGGATCTCGCATTAAGCCATCAAAATGAACAACAGTGTTGACTGGGTGGCCACCTCCTGGATCCTCGGTACAAACAAAACTCAGCACTTTTCCATCCACCCGCACCCAAATAGAGAGTAAAATGCAGGAAATGGAGACCTTGCTGATTGATCAACTAGAGACATCTGTTTCGTCAGCTTCACGTTCTTAAATGTCCACGGGGAAAAAACGTCCAGCGACGTGAACAGCATAGAGTGCCAATAGCCGTAGCGGCAGCTGCACAGCATGCAAGGCAATGTTGCAGAAGCCTAAATGGGTGACCTCTGGCAATCTTAATTTACCACTCCACACAACTCATGTAATGCAGGCACACATACAACACACAGTGACCAGCTTAAGATTAGGTGCACTGACTATCTGCCCGGTCTCACCAACCGATGTTTTTTGGATGTGTTTCTGGACCCAATTGACTTCTGTATCCAAAATGGGTGAATGGCCCGAGCCGTCCGCTCGCCAACGCCATAGAGGGTTGTCCTGCCCAGCAGCCAAGCGTCATATCTAGCGGTACCTTTCAGCACAGCTGGAGGAGTCATTTACAGGACAAACGCATCCGGCCGTTTCCACAGATAATGTGGATCTTTGACTTTCATCAAGATGAATCCGGCATGGATCTCTGATGATTGTTGTGGCCCCTATTGCCGAGGTCACCATTAGTTGCCGTCAACTTCAATCACATTCCTCTTCAAACAGAATGGTCCTCTTGAAAACTTTTTTTTTTAAATTAATCATTTCTTTACTGCTATTTTTATTCTCAGTTCCCAAAAGTTCCATTTTGCTGGTTTTGCGGTGAGGAGATTGTAAAAAGACACCAAGTTTCATGAAAAAAACATATCCATTACTCACTTTATCTTTAAATTTTTCGAAAACATTGTCAATGGTTTTGGGGCATGTTTCTGTGAGATACAGCTATAATCATGGTC
Organism: Phyllomedusa bahiana; assembly: GCA_025379985.1. Classification (NCBI taxonomy): domain Eukaryota; kingdom Metazoa; phylum Chordata; class Amphibia; order Anura; family Hylidae; genus Phyllomedusa; species Phyllomedusa bahiana. The sequence goes on from JAODAL010039118.1 coordinate 34,636, forward strand.
CTATTGTAACAAAATGTGGCTTCCCAGAGTGGGCATTTCTCCAACACCAATTTAATATGCTGAGAAGTCATATTTTATAATTTTTTTTGGGGTCATTTTGCTGGTGAGATACAGCTATAATTCATGGTCCTTTTTGGAACAAAAATGTGGCTTCTAAGAGGCATTTTCTCCCTCACAATTTTTTTATAGTGGCTGAGAAGTAAATTTATAATTTTTTTGGGGTTATGTTGCTGTGAGATACGTCTATAATTTACATGGTCCTTTGGAACAGAAATGAGGCTTCTAATGGCATTTCTCCCTCACAATTTTTTTAAACGAGTGGCTGAGAATTCATTTTTATTAATTTTTGGAGGTCATACTGCTTTGAAATGCAGCAATACTACAGGTCCTATTATAAAATATGTGGTTTCTAACAGACATTTGTTCTTCACAATTGTCAAAGTGGCTCAAGGGTCCATGTTTATGAATTTTTGGTTGGCATTTTTGCTGTGAAAAGCAGCTATAATCTAAGGTTCCCTATTCTAAAACATGTTGTTTTCTAACAGACATTTTTTTCCTTCCACAATTGACAAAAGTGGCTCAAGGTGTCATGTAGTGAATTTTTGGTGGCATGTTGCTGGTGAAATGCAGCTAATAACTACAGGTCCTATTCAAAAAAATGTGCTTTCTAACAGACATTTTGTTCTTCACAATTGGTCAAAAGTGGCTTCCAAGGGTTGATGGTTGCTGTAAAAACACGGAATAGTTAGGCACACGTTAATGGACACCAGATGCAAAATGACTTGTTTTTGCAAGATCTTAAAAATAGCAGCAATCTCCTGTAGTGAGACAACCCATTTTAATATAATTAAAAAAAAAAGAGAAACAAAGACGTTGTGGGATTCCATCCTATTTTAACAAATGTGTTTTTAGAATTAAACTACTAAAAAACTGGCATTACAAAATAGCTGATACAAGGGAGGTACAGGAGTGTTAGGTGTGTAGACTTGAACATATTTAGGTTACCCAGGACAGATGATAGTCAATGTCCAGTATCAACTAAAATGGTGGTTAAAAGACTCCTTTTTCCTGCACTTTTTAAATCTGTGGGTCATGCAGGTTTGCGACTCATGCTGTGGCCCAGGACAGCTATAGTCTATGTCCAGTGAAACTAAAACGGTGGTTAAAAGACTCCTTTTTCTGGCACTTTTTAGTCTGTGGGTCAGACAGGTTAAATGGTCAGTCATACTGTGGTAGCAGGACAATATATATTCAATGTCCAGTGAACCTAAAATGGTGGTTAAGACGCCTTTTTCCTCCGGCCTTTTTAATTTGAGGGTCATGCAGTGTTAAAGGGTCATTCAGGTTTTAAGGGTCATGCTGTTACAAGACAGGATAGAGAATAGTCTGTGACTTTTTTTCCTGTGGCTTTTATAACCGAATTGGTTTTGCCTAAGATGTATCACGTAATCCATTTGACTGTTGTGTGATTTAATTCCAGCTTCTCCCATCCTGTTTGGGTGTAAGAATGAAGGTTTGTTCCTCTCCCATATACTTTAATGGTCATCGGCGATAATCTATTATCGACTTTCGGAAAATCTTCTTGATAATTGGACGATATCAACTATTCGACCCAGAATGACGATAAGTCGAACAAATCGCTCATCATTTATTCATTTTGAGAAAATGTGTCAAACGATTCCACATCTTCAGGGGAAAGACGGATATGTTTTGTCAGTTATCACCCCGCCAACTTTCTGAAGTGTCGGTTCCAAGATAACGCTGGCTGCTGGGCAGGATAAAACTTCTTTGGCGTGCTGAGCAAGCTCAAGCTCATCCAGTTTGGACACCCAGAAATTGATTGGGTCTGGACCAAGTCCAAAAACGTTGGAGAAGAAAAGCAGGTAGTATACCGGTCTTAAAGGGGGTTCCGTGGTTGAATGCTTCCCTGCCTTGCCCGGCGTTGGTGAGGGTGTAAAAAAATTTCCACATGTCACCCAGTAGATTTTTGCCACCACCCGCGCGGATGCTCTCACTTTCCACTCACTGCTGGCACCGTGACAAAGAAGTAATAAGAAAACAACGATGTCTTTATTGGGCAGAGCACGTCCAAATTCCTGCAAGACAGCGGATTTGTGGAGCCAGTGAGAGAGCAGCAATTGAGAGTGATATAAAGACTATTGCCCAGAGGCCAACCTCCGGGGTCACCGGGGGGTTTTCAGGCCACTACCACTGCCACTACTGTGGGGGGGGGGGAGTAGGGGCATACCAGCTCCATTGCAACAACCTGGTTTGGATCATGATGTCTGGTGAAACTATGATTTTTTACCCACGTGACAGGAAAAGAGGAGCAGGGGAGCAGGAGCAGGGAGGGGGTGAGAGAGATAAGGACAAGAATGATGACCAGACACCCCAAAGGGCAGTATAGAGTGGAGAAGGGGAAGGGGAGTCCCTCAGACCCATTTGGGCACAATGGCCCGCGCATGCTGATTTGCCTGGCTAGTGACCCGAATGTCCCCAACCGGAGGGTGACTTCGGTTCTCCCCACCATCTTGGGCCCCTCTTTTACCCGTCCCAAAGGGGGGGCATTTTTTTCCCCTCCCAAAGGGAGGAGGAACTTTAAACTCAACTCTATAGAGACATCCCAGTAGTCAGTTGGCTGTGCCTATTTTAAAGGGCCATCGTCCATCATCTCACAGGTCGGGCCGGGGGGTTCCTCACGCTCATGAACCACTGGCCATGGCTGCTGGGGGGTTGGGGGGGGTTTGGAGAATTACCAGCTCCACAGCACAACCTTTATCGGGAGTGTTGATGAAGGTCTTACCCCCCTAGTGAGAAAGGGGGCCCCCCCCACAGGCAGCACCGGGAGCAAAAAACCCTGAACCTGGTTTTTCTGGTATGCCTCAGCAACTATTCTGATGCTCCACCCGCTTGAAGCCAACATTGCTGCCAGCTGCTTTTTCTACCCCCCCACCACTTTCCCAAAGGGACTGATTTTGAACCTATCTCCCCCACTTTTCATGGGCCATTATGTACCTTCTGATCTGCTCCACCTCACCACCAGGTCTCCTATCTGCGCGTCTCTCCAAGCTATGTCACCATGTCACTCTCTCTTTCTGTTCCGCCCCTCCTCTTGTCAAAAACTGCCGCACCCCAAAAATTTTTATGGGGCCCCCTCTCCGGCCTGATTTGCGCGTGTTGCCACCACCCTCCACTTTTGGGAATTGTGCCAATCGTGGCCAATATGCTGCTCCAACTGACCCCTTTTTCTCACTCAACCCTATGGTTTTTCCCAAATTTTTCTCTACCCCCCACCCCCTTTTACTTGCCATATTTTGTTTTCCCCCTTCTTTTAAATCTGTCAAAAAGGGAAAGAAAAACAAAAAACAACCCTTGGGGTTTGGAGAACCATAAGGCTAGTAAAAATTGTCCTCTGTATCAGGATTGTTGATATTTGGGACCAAAAAAAAGGAGTGGATACAAAACACAGAAGACATGCAAAATTCCCTTTACTTTTTTTTGGGGTAAACTCCTTTACTTTTTAGCCCAGCAAAGATGGTTATTTATCAAGAAAGCGGACACGAAGGATCAAAAAAAATGGGAAAATGATTATTGACTCACTGCAAAAAATTACTGATGAAAAACCCCCTCCAAACTTTTGGGGGGATGGATTTTTTAGCGATATGGGGCAGAAATACACCCCACCCTGGTTTGACCAGAATACCCCACAAACAGAGGGTAAATTAACTT
>JAODAL010039119.1:0-38364 GCA_025379985.1 Phyllomedusa bahiana
GGACAAAAAAGGGGGAAAGGGAGGGGAGGGGGGAAGGTGGGGAATGAATGAACGTAAGGCTGTCTCCCTGCAGTGGACAAAAAATGACCTGAAAACGAATTACTAAAAACGGTCTTTGAAACTGAGTGTTCTGTCCCCTCCTGTCAAAAGCAGCTGAAAAAATGGCCGTTTTTTGCTGCGATTTGCGTTTTTTGGCGCGTTTTTTTACAAGCGTTTTTTGCTTGTCTTTAAGCCTGTTTTTTAATGTCTGCATAAATTAAGCCTTTGGGATGTAACTCCGCCCTAAAAAAGGGGGAAATAAAGCACATCATTGCATTTATATGTGGATCTTGTAGTCGTCTTATGGTTTTTTGACGCTAATAAATTATTTTGCGTTTGTCGCCAAAAATAATTTTTTTTAACAGATTTTGGCCCTAAAGTCCATTTTTTTTTTACGGATTTTTGCGCTAACAAAGTTATCTTGGGTTTGTCCCCAAAAAATAAGTTTTTATATGGATTTTGGCCCTACGCACAGATTTTGGTGCTAAATCCATATTTTTACGGATTTTGGCGCTAATAAAGTTATTTGTTTCTGATGCTAAAAAAAACGTTTTTTTAAACGTATTTTTGGCGCCAGAATCCGTTTTTTTTATGTTTTTTTTTTGGCGCTAAAATCCTTTTCTTAACATATTTTGGCGCTGATAAAATGATCTCGCTTCTGACGCCAAAAAATACGGTTTTTTTACAGATTTTGGAACTAAAAACTTTTTCTTAACATATTTTGCCGCTAAGAAATTTAAATAAAGGATTTTAGCGCCAAAATCCATAAAAAAACGTTTATTTTAGCATCAGAAGCAAAAATAACTTTATTAGCGGCAAAATGTGTTAAGAAAATGTTTTTTAGGCTATGTTCACACGGCTTATTTCAAAAACGTATTTACATCGGATTGCCGATCGTAAATCCGTTCCGAAATCAGTTGAAATCAGTTCCCAAATAAGTGCCACTAAGTGTGGAAATATTTGTAACCGATTTCCCGACGGATTCCCCATCTCCAATCATTGTAGGTGGTGAAAACCTCCGAATTAATTGACTGCACATTGTTTTTCCGTCAGATTGCCGTCAATCCGCGGCGGCAATCCGGCACGGAATACGCGTCGTGTGAACGACGAGCGTATTTTCTATTGAAATCAATAGAAATAGGCTGTTACTTATTTCTGACTGATTTGCCGACGGATTGACGATCGTCAATCCGTCGGCAAAATCCGCGGCGAAATAAGCCCTGTTGAACGAGGCCCTAACACAAAAAAAAACCGTAAAAAACGGATTCTGGCGCCAAAATCCGTAAAAAAAAAGTATTTTCGTGTCAGAAGCGAGATAATTTTATTAGCGCCAAAATCTGTAAAGAAAGTTTTTTAGTGCCAAAATCCCCTAAAAAAACGGATTCTTGCGCCAAAATCGTAAAAAAAAATGTATTTTTGGCGTCAGAAGCGAGGGTTTAAATTTTTTTAGCGCCAAAATCTGTAATGAAAAGTATTTTAGTGCCAAAATTTCCCTAAAAAAACGGATTCTTGCGCTGAAATCCGTAAAAAAAACTTATTTTCAGCGTCAGAAGTGAGAACTTTATTAGTGCCAAAATCTGTAAAGAAAATGATTTTAGCGCCAAAATCCGTAAAAAAAAGGGATTCTGGCGCCAAAATCTGTAAAAACTTATTTTTTTTTGCGTCAGAAGCGAAATCACTTTATTACGTAAAAATCTGTAAAAAAAATGATTTTGGCGCCAAAATACGTAAAAAATCAGATTCTGGTGCCGAAATCCGTAAAAAACATAGTTTTTTTTGTGTCTAAAGCAAGATCACTTCATTAGCGCAAAAATCTGTAAAGAAAAGGATCTTAGTGCCAAAATCCATAATTTTTTTTATTTTTAGCGAAAAAAATATGAATTGTGCAAAAATCGTTAGCGACCAAAGCATGATTATTTTATGATGAAAGGTACGAACAAGGCACATCAGACACTTGAAATGTAAATTGATAAGCTAAAAGCTATATTAACCCACTATAGGGGGACTTGGGTCTCCTGGGAGGGTTTTCATTGAAAAAACAGCCAAAAAACGCAGCGAAAACGCGCCAAAAAAGACATCCGGCGCTTTCCATAGATCCTGTAGTAAATTTTCTGCTTCTGCGTTTTTTAGAACATGTTGCAAAAGACGACCAGTAAAAAAAAAAAGAGCAGAAAAAGCTCAGTGTAGACAGCAGGAGGGTTTTACATTAGAGTCTATGGGAGATGATTACAATAGTTTTTCAAGCGTTTTTAGAAAACGAAAAACGCTGAAAAAACGGATGTTTTTCTGTGCAGTGGAGACAGAGGCTAAAGGTGCCATCAAGCAATTCACTATCATTTATAACAAATTGACAGGAATGAAATCTGGCTATTGATTATAGATAATGGTGTAAGTGTCCCATGGCTTCCATGTGAGGTCAAACTTCTGATCTATCATCCAAGAGGGCTGTTAAATATTCAATTTGCGGACATCCTTGACCCGGGTTATGAGATGAGTAAGTAAGGGGGGATCGGTCCTTTTTCCAAAAGTACTATCAGACATTTAGCTGCTGTTAGGAGATGTATAAGCAATCGTAGCTGGTTTCGGGAATATTTAGGAGGAGGGACATTTAAAAGGCAATACCGAGGTGCTTTGGGGAAAATAAGTCCCAAAACCTCACAGATCAGCCGGGCCCGTTCTCTTCCAAAAGGGTCGCATCAATGGACACTATATTTACTATTTTGCCCTAGGCAAACTTAAACCCTATCAGTTCTCAATCTATAAAACACTAAAACGTAACTTTTATTATGTATAACTTAATCTCTATACACACTATTTAAAAACCTGACTTCTAACCTCTCAATTTATCCCTTTCTACTTCTGAAGGAATAACTCCTTTTCTATTATCAAGTCTGGAGGAACCCCACCTATTAACAGGAAAGCCTTATATATACAGTAAGGGATCCCAAGCCTCCTACTTGGGCAGTCGTCCCTAATCTGATGGACATAAAACATATAAGGTTTCCCCTTGTGACACCCTCTGCATCGGTGACACTTGTAGACAGAGGTGAGAAATCACAATTTAAAACGTCATGCCTGACCTCCCCAACATGTTTCACCAGCTAAACTGGCTTCATCAGGGGATAGAGGGGACCTCTATTGAGAGGTTAGAAATCAGGTTTTTAAATAGTGTGTATAGAGGTTAAGTGTTATACATAATAAAAGTTACTTTTTAGTGTTTTATAGATTAGAACTGATAGAGTTTAAGTTTGCCTATGGCAAATAGTAAATATAGTGTCCATTGATACGACCCTTTTGGAAGAGAACTGGCCGGCTGATCTCTGAGGTTTTTGGACTTACAGTCATGGCCGAAAGTTTTGAGAATGATACAAATGTTAATTTTTACAAAGTCTACTGCATCAGGTTTTATAATGGCAATTTGCATATACTCCAGAATGTTATAGAGAGTGATCAGCTTAACCCGCAATTAATTGGGAAAGTCAATAGTTTGCCTAGAAATGAACTTTTTTCCCCCAAAATACATTTCCACTTCATTGCAGGCCTGCCTTAAAAGGGCCAGCTAACATCGTTTCAGTGATTGCTCCATTAACACAGTGTGGGTGTTGATGAGGACAGGGGTGGAGATCAAACTATCATGATTAAGTAAGAATCACAACCACTGGACACTTTAAAAAGGGGCTGGTGCTGGCATCACTGTTCTCTTCTGTTAACCATGGTTTTTCTCTAAAGAAACACGTGCAGTCATCATTGCAAATGCACAAAACTGGCCTAACAGGGGAAAAGTATCACAGCTAGAAAGATTGCACCTCAGTCCAACAATCTATCGCATCATCAAGGAATTCAAGGGGTGAGGTTCCATTGTTGCCAAAAAGGCTCCAGGGCGCCCAAGAAAGAAAAAAAAAGCCCGGGGACCACCTTTTAAAATGTTTCAGCTTCGAACAAAGCAGTGCAAGTTTGCTCAGAATCAGCAGGCGGTTATGTCTGCACCACTGTGAGGCGAACCAGGACAAGGCCTTTGTCAAGGGGCACAAAGAAGCCTTTTCTCTCCAGAAAAAACATCAGGGACAGCATTTTTCCCAAAAGGGTACGGGGAGTGGAACGCTGGGGAAAGGGGTAAAGTCTTTTTCTCTATGAATCCCCTTTCCGAATTTTTTGGAACATCGAAAACACTTTTTGGGGAGAAGAAAAGGTGACGATACAACCATCTTGTCTCATGCCAACGTAAAGCACCCAAAAAACCATTCATGGGGGGTTTTCTTCTCAGCCAAGGGAAGGGTCTCAACACCCTTACCAAAAACACATCCTAATAAAGAATGGTACCAAATGCCCTCCAAGACAACTTCTCCCCCAACCATCCAAGCTTTGGGGTGATCAACAATCCTTTTTCCAGCATGAGGGGAGCACCTTGCCATAAAGCAAAAGGTGATAACAAAGGGCTCGGGAACAAAACATAGAATTTTGGGGTCCAGGCCTGGAAACTCCCCAACTTAATCCCATTGGGGAAACTTGTGTCAACATCAAGAAACGGGTGGACAAACAAAAACCAACAAATTGTGACAAAATCAAGCATTGATTGTGCAAAAAATGGACGGCTACAGTCGGGTTTTTGGCCCAGAAGTTATTGAGAGCATCCAGGGAAAAATTGCAGAGGTCCTAAGAAAAGGGGTCAACACTGCAAATTTTACTTGCTGGCATTAACTCATTCTAACTGTCAATAAAAGCTTTTTTTAATCAAATCTAAATTGCACTTGTATTCTGTATGTGATAAAAACATTGACAAACACACGAAAAACCAGGGGGCAACAGATCATTGAAAAAAATAAGATTTGTGTCATTCTCAAAATTTTTGGCCATGACTGTATTTTAAATTTCCCCCTCCTAAATTTTAATAAAATGGACACCCCAAAAAAAAAATGGTTGGTACGTGCCCTTTTTCTCCACAAACACCCAGAAATTTTCCTAAAATTTTGGGGGAAAAAAATTTGTGAAGAAGGCGGGATGGGGTACCAAAAACATAGAAGCTGTACTGATTTTTTTTACAGGAAATACAGGAGGAAGATTTAGCCGCTGGTTCCATATTATTTCCCATTCTCAAAGGGAAAAGGGGTACCCAAAAACATTGTCCACCCCCTCATATAGAATGGCTGGGGGTGAGTTGGTCAGGTTCGGAAAAAAATTTTGGGTAGATGGGGGAAATGAACCCGGCGTTTGGAAGCTATTCCTACATAATCTTTAAAAACTTGTAGGAGTAAACCCGGGGTAGGGAAAAGATAATGTAAGAAGTGACGGATCTGCAGGTAGGTAAGAACACTATTTGAGACCCCGAATCGTGACTAAATTTCGAAGGGTAGGTTTTCTGGTTACGGGGTGACTATGCTGCAAACCTAAACAGTCGTCGGTGAACCCGATTGCCATTGGGACCCTGAAGGCTACAGGGAGTCAGGGCTGGAAGAAAAAGGAAGCATGGCAAAATTGTGAGCTAAAACCTCGATAGCGGGTTTTCCATACCTCAAGTCGTCTTCAGGGTCCCAACTTTTGTCTACATTTGACATGAGGGAAGACATAAAAGGGAATTAGGGTGAATCGAACTAGCCAAAGCTTTCGGGTCCCATAGCATCGCAAACAGCAATGACCAAGCCGGGACCGTTGCAATTGGCACCCATAGTATTTCTGAATACCGGGGCAAAAACCTCCCAATGTTAATGTTAGTAAACCGACTTGGGATGCGAGTCTTTCCGAGCCCAGATAAAGACAAAAAAGGAAACTTGCAATGTTCTCGGGCCCCTTGGGGGGAGTATAGTAACTTTTCAAATAATACATTGTTTTGAATGCTTCATTTTGTTGCCTTATCCAACCCAGCAATGAAGAGGCAAAGTATCCCTTGCAAAACAACCATGAACCTCTAAAAAATTTTATCAGGGTAATTACTAAAAAAAGTGTTAAAAATGTTGTACCGTGTTACCCATAAAAAGTAGTAAAAGAGTGAAAAACCCCCAGTGCCCCTATTGTCACCACAACCCACGTTGGGACCCTACGAAAGATTGTCAAGGAACTTCAACCTGTCTACAGGGGGAAACAGACTCAAAGACATATTCCCAGTCCCCCCCTCCCTTTTCCTTTTTGGGCAACCCCCCAAAAACCTGCGGCGTATTATTATCCGATGCCCTAAAGGGCCCCAAAAAAAAATGACACCTCCCCCCTGCCTGCAGAACGGGCAAGACTTGAAAGAATCCACACCACTGACTTTTAAACCGGGGCCCCCAATCACGCGGGTACACAGAATTGGGGACTTTTTTCCTGCGTTTTCCCAAATTTGGGGTGTATCTGATCATGTGTGTGAAATTCCGACCAAGGCCTTTAGGGGGGAAACAGGAAAAGACCAGTCAGCCGCATGAACCAAACAGATTCCCATTAACAACACAGCTGACTGCCAGGGGCCTCACATGTCCGGGAGAAAATCATCCAGGAAATTTTGCGGTTATGGTTTTTAAAGGGGGACATTTTAAACACAGGGGGAAAGGGGAAGGAAGGGGGATATAATAATGCAAAAATTTTAAAACTCTGCAAAAGGGACTGAATATTCATAGCAGCTTCATTCACATTTTCTATGAACGTGGGGGGCAAAAAAATCACCCCTGATAGCAAAAGAAAAAAATTTACTGCCCCCTCTGTCACGCCTCACAGGTTCCAGATTGTTGTTTTCTTGATCTTTTTTTAAATGACTTGTCTGCTTATATGCATTTTGTTATTTTTAAAAATTCTAAGATCCTTTGAAGTCCGGTCTTTTGTGTATAAAAAGTCTGTAAAGTTCATTCTTGTAAAACACCATGTCTGAAGAAGGGAGCTATACTCTCGAAAGCTACCATCAAAATACCTTACCCTTTAAAAGGTATCGCCTGATTTCTTCACTCTTCTAGAAAATAGTGTGGCATAAGAAGTCTTCAAGTTAATCCCCAAATAATTTAAAGACCTTTGCTGCAAGTTAAAATGAAAGTTCGACCTGTATGACTCCAGCTGGGCATTGAGCGCTCGTCTCTTGGTCGGGGTGGGAACCCAGAAATATAGAGGAGCCAATCCCAGGGTGCTACAGAGCAGGACTGGGAGGTGAGTATGACTTTTGTTTTTTATTTTTCCATCCTGGCCCCATTTAGCCATAATTTTAATGAGCTGGACAACCCCTTCAAGGGAACCCTTTAAGGGAATCATCCCAAGAAGGATATTGTTTATAGTTAAAGGGGTGTTCCTATGTCATTAAATTGACATTAAAATTTTTCAAATCAGAAGTAAAAAAATTGCACAATTTTATCTAATCTTGATGTCTTGTACTTTTCTTGTATTTTTTTTATATCCTACAACTCTTTTGCTAAAAGGGGTGAACCAGTTCATAAAAATGATGGTTACTTGAAGCAGGGGTGGTGAAAAATAGAAAACAAAGTCATAGTCTCCTCACAGTCCCCCACTGCTGCCATCAAACCCTCCAGATCCGCTCTAATTCACTTCTGGATTTTCGGTCCGACATAAAAAGTTCACCCCCCCTTTCGCCGCTCTGCCTAGGTCTCAAAACGCCCCCTTTCACTCTCTATTCACTCACTAAATTTGGAGAAAACTAAATTCCTCATCTTTCCACCACTCTATCTACTCTCTGTCTGCTCTATCTCTATCTAGCTGGGCAGTGCGCACAGGCTTTCAGGATCAAAACCGCCTAGGGGGAGGGTTTCCCAAACCCGTTGGGAAGTATTTAACCCGCTCCTGTGATGGTGCCAGCGTCTTCAGGCTCCTGCTACTCGTCTACTTCCTGTAGCAGGAGACAGGCTGCAGGAGTTGGTCCCCACAGCCTGTCTCCTGCCATATGAGGAAGGAGACAGGCTGCAGGAGTTGGCCCCAGCGGCCTTTCTTCTGCCCTCTTTGGCCTGTCTTATACCCCCTTCAAAAACAGAGGGCAGGAAAGAGGCCTCTGCAGCATGTCACAGGCGGTTGCAGGGGGCTGGAGGCAGGCTGCCGGGGGCAGATGTTGCTCCTTGTTTCCTGCCCCTTGCGGTCTGTCTCATGGTCTCAATGGGCAGGAGACAGGCCGCAGGGGGGCAGAAGTTGCCCCTTGTTCCCTGTCTCCTGCTCCCTGTGGCATGACTATAGCAATAGCCTATCTATCATCCTAGAAAGCTGGGTGGACCCCATCCCCCAAAGGGGGGCCCCCCTTTTTCCGTCTATGTATTTTTCAATGTTTTTTATTTGCAGGTTTTCCCAATTTTTGGGCACTTCGTATTTGGTAGATTTCTCGGGTCTCCTGGGGTAATTGGGGAGTTTTTATTTAAATAAAAGGTTTTTTTTGTGCAATTTGTGTCCATTATTTTTTTTTTTTTTTTCAAATTATGAAAAGTTTTTTGATAAAAATAACATCTGTAAACACTCAGATATCTCAAAGAAGGGAAAAACTGAAAAAACAAACATCCAACATTGTCTGGGGGTATACAAAAGTGCACAAATAAAAAAAATCCACACCGCTGACATTGTAACAAAAATATACCAAAGGCCACCCAAAAGTGAAAAGAAATCAAAGGAATTCCGTTTGATTAGAGGGGTGGGGGCCCAAAATTCATTTCCGACGGGGAAACACACAAGAGAAAAACAGGGTTTTAAAGGGGGCACACACACGGGGGAGACAGGGGGGAACAGGGGAAAAAAAAAGAGAAAAAAAAAAAAAGCGGGGGGGAAACAAGAATGCCTAAAGGGGAGGAGGGGAGAAGGAAAAAGAAAAAGGGGTCCCACCTACAGGGCCAGCAAACAGGCCAGGGGCGCCCCCGGCCGGGTACCTTAACTGGGGATGGGGGTGATACAAAAGGGAACTTTTTGAAGAGAGCCAATTGGCCCCAATTCGTTGAAATTTTTTTGTGCTTTTTCAGGGTTTAAAAACAATGATTCCTCCATCCTTGTAAAAACTGACTCCGCGAACCAGTCCTCAAGGGGTGGGGGGAAAATTTTATTTCCACCTCCTCGGCAAAACCACAGTTTTGGGGCCCCCTGTACAGGTGTCTAAGGAGAGACCTTCTTAAACTTGTCGATCGGGATGGGGAAAAGAAGAGGGCAAAGCCCTGGTGAATTGGGGGATAGAGATTCGCACTTTCCCCAATCACCTCAAGGACCGAGATCCAAAACCCCAAATTTTGGGGAAAATCCCCCCCGATGTGGGGGCAGGGTCCCCTCCTCACTCCCGCACCTCCGCAGGGGCTGGGGCCGATGGGTACCACATGCAAAACTAGGGGAAATCTTCCACCGAGCAGGAGTTTATTGCGGTCCCTGGCCGGAAGCGATACCCCTTACGTGAGCTGAAAGCACCGTTCCCATTGCGGCAGTGGGGAAAAGGGGCCCTATTCCGTCTCCCCTTTTTTGCAAAAAGGAGGGGAGTGAACAGCGTGGGGAAAAGGAGCATCTTGTGTACCCCCCATAGCGAGTGTCTCCTCCGCGGGGGACAGCACAGATTCTCAAAAAGGCCGAGAGGGCCGGGAAAATCGCACTGGGCTTATTTCCGTAAAGAAATGGGGTTTGTTGTAAGTACGGAAAAAAGCCCCCGCAAACTGCCCTCCCATCGAGGATTTTTATGAGCGCTTCAAACTCCCCCTACACTACGTGGCAAAAACGGGGGGTCCTCTTAGGCTCCCAGGAAACATTTGGGGGAGAGGCCTGGAGGGAAAAAAGGATTGTCCCGTGATCGGGACGCAGGACCCTTTCGGTCAAAGAGGTCAGAAGTCCCCCATTTGATAAGGGGGGGACAGCGTCGGGGCCACGCAGAAAAGGAAAAGGCACTGTTGCGGAGCCGGGGGGCCAACCCATGGGGGCACCGACACGGAAAAAGAACCAATCCCTGCCCGGGCAGCCCCAAAACTTTTTCCCCTCGGGGCCCAATTTTAGGGCCAGGGAGCGGGGTAAAGCCGAGGCTAAGTATACATTTACGTCAGGTAAGCCTGTACCCCCGGCAACCTTGCTCTGGGTAAGCGATCATACGCTATCCTCGCTTCCCGCGCGGCCCAAACGAAAGAGCGAAACACTTCTAACTCTCTTCCAAAATGATGAGGGGACGTGAAAGGGATGTTTGGAAGAGGTACAAAAAACCCCGGGAGCAAGGTACTTTACAAATTTTTTCTGCCAAACCAGGACGTTCCTTCCCCCGCAGAATCCAGATCTCTCTCAGTTTGCCTCAAAACGAGATGTAGTTGTCATAAAAATTTTAAAAAATCCTCAGGATCGGATTCCTAGATAGGGAAATGCCTGCCCTAGGCCCTTAAACAAAAGTGGACTGCAGGAAGCCCCGCTCACGAGTTGAGATGCCAAAAACCCCCCAAGGGCTTCGGACTTTGAAAAAAATTTAAACTTTTAAGTTACCACTGCCAAGGCCTTGATTCCCCATTAAGACTGGGAGGGGGTATATGGGGGGTTTTTGATGTAAATCAAAAAGTCGTCCGGCATTTTTTATTCCTTTGCCCCAAAACAACCCCCTTTTAATATCGGGTTAGATCTAATGGATGCCATGAGGCCTCCACACCAGAACATAAATACGGGCAGAGGCACCCCTGCCTAGTCCCATTCAAAATTTTTAAAGGGGGGTAACAAAGAGCCCTTTGACCTTACTTTCGCCGATGGCCGAGAATAAAAATCCGATAATTTTGGACCGGAAGGTAGGGCCCGACCTATGTGTGAGAGAGTCTGATGGAGAAAGGCCACATTCATCAAAGGCCTTTTCTCATCCAGCAAAAATACCAAAAAGGGACCCCCCGGACGGGCGTGATGGATGATGTCCATTGTCTTAAGCGTGTTATCACGCCTTCCCGCCCTGGGACAAAGCCCACCTATCTGGGGGAATAAGCGCCCGGAGCAGTGGAGACCTGTTTGTAAAAAATTTTGGCGTAGCTGTCCATTATTTTTTTTATTTTATTCCCTGTTCGAGAAAGGGGTCTGGCAAAAAAGCCTCTCCCTTACACGCTTGGGCTTGGTGTCAGCCAGCAGGGGCTTTGGTCACCAAGATTGACACTAACCCAGTCACTATTACCTATACCCAAACACCAGGGGGTTTGGAAAAGCCGGTTACTTCAGAACGAAAACTCTAAAGTGTGGCCGCTTTTGGGGGGGCTGCACTGGGGATTTTTAGAATAGGAAGGCCAGTATCGATGGACCTTCCCATTTTGAAGTATCAGCGCAGCGTTGGCGGTTATGAAAATGAGGCGGACATCATATTTTTTTCCCAGAATTATTTATTTAGAATCTGAACAGGCATCTGCTATAATGATTATAGTAGTTGCCCATTTTTGGATTCTCAATAAATCAATGATTTTCGAAAAAAATAAACAGCGGTTATCCTACTAAATTCTTTAGGCTTTTTTTTTTTTTTATAAAATTTTATTGAGAGTGAACAAATCCGACATCAAGCAAAAACAAAATTCAAATATATACATACATACATGTAGTACATTAAGTGTGCATTACATCACTCGTTATCCAATTTTCTTTTGGAAAAGTAAGCACCACTACATGCCACATCCTGTCACATCTCTCACCACCATTTTCTTTGCCTAATTTTCTCTCTTATTTTTTTTTTTAAACAAGCCTATCTTAGAACAAAACCCCTCCTCCTTTCATGTAACAACCTCTAGTCTTCCTAGAGTTCCTGCCAACTGTTCTGTTAGATAGTATGCTGAGAAGCTAAATGGCTCTACTATGTTCCTTATTTCTTGATCATCGAAAGTATCTGAAATAAAGTTTTTCCATTTTTCGAAAAAACCTTCTGTTCTCTTAAGTTTTTCCATGAAGAATAATTGCTTTAAAAATGGTTTTCACCTCCTCCAATGTCGACCAGATCTCTCCAAAATAATCTCTCACATCACTTTCTTGGGTACCAGAAGGGAATAGATGAATCCCCTTTTCTTACAAAGCGACACTTCCCCTTTTCCCCTAATTTCTGACCATTATATAGTGAAAAAGACAACTCTGTGGTGTCAATGTTACTTTCCTGTTCCCCCCCCACCTTTGAAATAAAACCACCACTTCCCTCCAGAAGTTTTCAAATTTTGACACTCCCACATACAGTGTAGCAGCCCGGACCTATCTAACCCACATTTCGGGCAACTAGTCAAATATTCCATGCTCCTATTTACAAATGGCAAATTAAATGCAAGTATTGTCCTATGTGCCAATCTAAATAACACTTCTCTCCAATTCTCACTGACCGTGGCCCATCTTACCACTGCCATACCCCTTATTATTTTGTCACTTATGTCCTCATCTCCCAGTTCTACTTCCCATTTTTTGAATACCTTGGCCGCACCCGTCTCAGTTACCCACGCCTGTAAATTACTATATATCTTTGACAAAGCTCCCCGTCCTCCAGTTATCTTTAAAACTGCTTCAAACATCGCCGGGTCATTAATGTTTCTCAAATTTTGTAGCTTCGATTTTAAATAACTTTTAATTGGAATGTGTTGAAACACGTGACCTTCTCCCAACATATACTTAGACCTCACTTCCTCCCAAGTAATAAAATTTCCTGTCGGTCCTGTTAACATGTGTCCCAAACTCAGGATCCCTTTCTGTTTCCAGCGCTCGAATAGCTTATTTTCTCTCCCCGGGCTAAATTCGGGTAAGGACCACAAAGGCATAAATTTGGTAACATACATTGGCCTATTAAATAGCTTTTTAACCTGACGCCAGGTAGCCATTGTGTCTTTGAACACTAAATTGTTTTTAACCACGCCTGGCTGTTTACCATATGGAGTGTGAAGCAATGCCACCAGATCCCACTGAAGCGCTAACTGATTCTCCACTTCTGGGTTAGAGAAGAAGGACGTCCCCTGTAACCAATCGTTGACATGCCTCCATATTGCCGCCAAGTTATATAACCTTATATCTGGTAGTGCAGCTCCCCCCTGCCTTCTTCCAAGTGTCAACTTTTCTATCGATATTCTGGCCCTCCTGCCTCTCCAAATGAATGCCGAAAAATCCCCTGTCAACCTATTGACATCTTTGTGTTTCAAAAACACAGGTATATTCTGCATTGGGTACAACAATCTGGCGAAACTCACCATCTTGATCAAATGAATACGCCCCATGAGCGACAACGGGAGACCCCTCCACCTTTCCAGTTCCTCAGTAATTTTCTTGATTAACAGATTGTAATTTAGATTATATATCATCGACGAAGTACTCCCCACCTTAACTCAGGGCTGTATTTATAGATCGTGCTGCCCTAGGCACTAAACGCTAATACGCCCCTTTTAACAATTAGCATCCCAACCCCCTTTTTCATATTATACACCCCCCTTTTTAAAAAAAAGCCCGCCCCCCATGCCTTTAAGGGCTCAAGAAGAAATCTCGGGGGTTTGCCGTCACCAGTTTTCCTAATGTTGGAAAAAACCTATTCAGCTACGGGATGACTGGAGATGCCCCCCACACTGTGACTGCACCAAAACCCATTAGACTTCAACCAATAAAAGCCCCCCTGCAGCAAAAAGGGGAATCTGTCACAATATTTTATTTATCAAATCCAAACCCGTCCTATTCCTTTTTTCTTTGACATTTTTTTTTTCTGTTTGAGATTTTTTTTTTGGTCTCTGTATATTTTTTGTTATGAAACTTTCCTCACCCGGGCAACAAACGATTTCATTTTCCCAAATGAAAATAAGGGGGTGTAGAGGGGGGCAGGGCCCACAGGGCCCCACCCACAGTGGACGGGTTTTCATAGTTGTTTGGAAAAATAAAAATAGGGAGTCCCTTTTAAAAAACGAAAAACTACCCCTCCCCTTCTTTTGACTTTTTAAGGGTTTTTGTGCAGAAGGTGCGGTGAAATATGTAATTGCTGCTGGCAAAAACCCTGATTTTACCTTAATGTTTGTGCGTAAGTACAGCATCAATTTTTTTGTGCCGGGACCTGCACAAAAAAAACACCCATTTAAACAAAGATCAAAAAGGCACCCCCTTATGATACCAAATAAAAATCACATGAAGCCCTATATGTTTCCTGACACCTTTTACAACACAAACAAATTGACAGCTCCTATAGCTGATACCTTTTATTATATTGAAGACGGGGTCCATATAGTCTGATACCTCCCATTATATGATAAAGTCCATATAGTCTGATACCCCCCCATTATATTTAGACACTCCATATAGTCTGATACCTCCCATTATAGAAAAAGACAGCTCCATATAGTCTGAACCTCCCATTATTGAAAAAACAGCCCATATACTGTACCCCCTTTTAAAATTTTAAGCACCCCAAAAATTCTGATCCTCCCTTATAATGACAGCCCCATAATCCATACCTCCTATTAATGAAGCTCCATATAGTCTGATACCTCCTATTATATGCAACAGCTCCATATTTCAACCTCCCATTATATGATAGGCAGCTCCATAAGTCTGATACCCCAAAATGATACACAGCCCCCATATGGTCTTTTCCCTTTTTTTTAATTAATGAAAATAAAAAAGGGCCCCCATAGGTCTGATACTCCCCTTTTAAATTGAAACACCCAATTCTAAAAACCCCCTTTTAAAAAGGCACTCCATAATTGATACCCCCCCCCAAAATGATACACCCTTAAAACTATCCCCCCAAAAAAACACCCAAAATATCTATACCTATAAATTTCCCCTGCCCCCCATCCCCCCTTCCTAAAACCCCACCCACCCCGCCCCCGCCCACCCTTTTCCCCGCCCCAGCCCCTCACGTTCCCCGCCCCCCTCCCCCCACGTTTCCCCTGCCTCCACGCCCCTCCGCCCCCCGTCCCCCCCCTCACTTTTCCCCTGCCTCCACGCCCCCTCCCGTTCCCCTGCCTCCACTCCCAGTACTTTCCCCTCCCTCCATGCCCAGTCACGTTTCCCTGCCTCCCTCCCACCACGTTTCCCCGCCTCCCACCCCATCATTTTTCCCCCCTGCCTCCACCCCCATCACTTTTCCCCGCCTCCACCCCCATCATTTTCCCCCCCTCCATCCCCAGTCACTTTTCCCCCCCACATTTCACCGGCCTCCCCATCACATTGCACCCACCTGCCCCCCAAGTAAATTGCACCTCCCTCCCCACCCCAATTTGCACCTGCCCCCCCAGCCCACCTCCCCCCACCTGCCTCCCAGTCCATTGCCCCCTGCCTCCCCATCACATTGCCCCCACCTCCCCCCCCTCACATTTTCCCCAAAGTCACTTTGCACCTGCCCCCCCAGTACATTGCACCCACCTGCCCCCCATCACATTTCCCCCCAGTCAATTGCACCTCCTCCCCATCAAAAATTACCCACCTGCCTCCCCAGTCCCCAGTCACATTGCACCCACCTGCCCCCCCATACTTTTCCCTCCCCAGTCATATTGCACCTGCCCCCACTCCCCAGTCACATTTCACCTCCCCCCCCACCCCCAGTCACATTGCACCTGCCCCCACTTCCCAGTCACATTTCACCTGCCCCCCCCCCCCCCCTCCGATTCACTTCCCGTCCTCAGAGTGGGGGGCCCTCGTTTTCCCTTTCCCCGACGCCATCGTGTGCTGCTGACGGGAGGGCACGCTGCCCGCCCTCTGTCCCCGGCCGGCGGCAGTTTTCCGCTTTCAGGGGGGGGGCGCGCGCTGTGAGGGAGAGGAGGGGAGGGGCATTGGGGCCCCCCCCTTTCCCACAGCGCAGAGCAGCGCCCCGGGCCCCCACTGAAGAGACGGGCACCATCAGCGCAACTTCTGATGCTGCCTGTCATTTAGCGGAGCGCCGGGGGGGAGATGGCTGTCCCTCCGGGCTTCGTTGTCCGCTCCGTCTGCAAAAAAAAAAAAATATAAAAATAAATAAATAAATAAAAAAAACCCCCTGCTGCCACCAATGATAAAAATTATAGTGGCGGTGGGAAACCCCCGACCCCCCCCCCTCCCACACCTCCCGACCACTGGGGGTGGGGGGGGGGGGGGCGGAGGAAATTTAAAAAAAAATATATATTTTTTTTAAATGAATTGCTGCGTGCCGCCCCCCCAAGGCCCCCCCCAGGACGGCCCACGGGTGCCTGCGGGGAAAACGGCCCTGCCTTTAAATCCCCCAAAATGTCAGATGCAAGGTCACAATTTTCACTCCCAACTTGGCCATTCCCCTAATCTCTCTTTTCCCTAAAAAAAACCCCAATTTTTCTTTAGTGATTTTGTATCCTGAAAAGGACCCAAAATGTTCCAAAAGTTCTACCACCCCCTCAACCTGATCTTTTGGGCTGTCTAGGAAAAGAAGCATGTTGTCTGCAAAGCATACTATTTTTAGTTCCTTACTCCCCACCTTTATTCCCCTAAACAACCCCGAGTCTCTCAGGTACAAGGCTAGTGGCTCCAAAGCCAAATTAAATAGAAGCGGTGAAAGTGGACACCCCTGTCTAGTGCCTTTTTGTAGGCAAATGGACTCTGACAAAAAGCCAGGAGTGTTCACCCTCGCTCTTGGAGATTTATAGACAGCAGAAACATAAGATCTGAAAATACCCTCTATACTCATTGTATCCATTACCAAATTTAACCATTCCCAATTTACATTATCAAAAGCTTTTTTGGCGTCTAATGGCCAAAAGGCTGGAGTTCTATTGGGCTCATACAACTTTTCCGTCATTTGGGCCGTCATTAGTAAGCGAATATTTTTCACCCCTGACCTCCCCTTCACAAAACCCATTTGATGGTCCCCGACTAGTTTCGGTAAAAGTTCCGCTAATCTATTAGCCCACACTTTGGACATAATCTTAATATCCTGGTTTATTAAAGAAATTGGGCGATATGAGTCTGGTCTCAACGCATCTCTTCCCTGTTTATACAGCACTTTAATATATGCCATCAGGTCCCGGGGCCTTGCCATTTGGAATATCCCCAATAACTTTCGCTATTTCCTCCTCCGTGACCTCCGCATTTAGACATTCCAAGCCCGTCTTAGGCAATTTTGGTATTTTAATCCCTTCTAAAAAAATTTCCCCCTTCGTCATATCATAGGAGGGCTGTGAGTAAAGGTCAGTATAATATTTTTGTAATATCTCGTTCACCATCTTTGGGTTCAACTTCACCTCCACCCTCTCATCTTTCAGGCTCATAATGTTATTATTGCCTCGTTTCCCTCTAGCCAAATTAGCCAGCATTTTGCCCGACTTATTGCCAAATTTATAAAGATCGAGTTTGTATTGATCCTCAAAAAGATTTTCTAGTCTCCCTTGCTGAAGATTAAACGCCTCCCTCGCCATGTTCCACTTGTCCCTTTTGTCTTCCGAGGGGTCTCGTAGGAACTCTGTGTATGCAATCCTCAATTTAGCAGTGGCATTCTCAAACATCTTCATGATATGTTTTTTCTTACTTGAGACATATGCCACTATGCGACCTCTAAGAACCGCCTTGGCTGCATCCCAGAAGACAAAAGGGGTGATCTCTTGGTCAGTGTTGTCCCTGTCATATTCCCTCCACCATTCTCTGATCAGATCCCGAAATTGCGCATCATTCGCCAATGATGACGGAAATCGCCATAATATGTCCGTCCCCTTTGCATGAGCCTCTCTTATGTCTATACTAATTGGAGAGTGATCAGATATGAACATATCCCCTATGTCCGTCTTCTCTACATTTCTCAACAGCTGTTGATTCACCAACAGATAGTCAATTTGTGACCACGACTGCTGAGCATGTGAAAAGTGGGTGAACTCCCTATCTGCAGAGTTGAAAATTCTCCAAGCATCTCTATGATTGGTATGATCACACAATTCCCGGAGCAAACTTCTCCTCCCATCATCCTGCCTTACTCTCTGAGTCGTCCGTTTTCGGTCTTCTAAAGAGTGCACTACACTGTTATAGTCTCCCCCCACTACTATATTATTATTTCCGTTTTTCACGATTCTGGTTTCAAGGTCTGCAAAGAAACCCCTATCTCTCCTGTTAGGCGCATATATATTGTGAATGCTAAGTCTGCCCGCCGAGGTATCCAATACCAACTTGATCCACCGTCCTTCCCCATCCTGTTCTTGCGAAATTATTTTGCAGGCTGCATTCTTGTGAACTAAGATGAGAACCCCTGCTTTACCCCCCACCGCCGAGGATCCTCTTACTTCACCCACCCAGAGCTTTTGCATACGTATAAAATCCGAATTTTCCAAATGCGTCTCTTGCAATAGAGCAATGTCAGGCTTGAGCCTCTTCGAGTGCCTTAGCACCATCAACCTTTTATGGGGTAATTTTAACCCCTTAACGTTCCAACTTACTACTCTCATGATTGAGAACTCTACAAACGTATCCTACTGTGAAGAGGAGAAGCAAGCACATCACAAACAACTTTGGTATTGTATAACATAGCCACAACAACAAACCGAAGATAAACTCCCCCTCCCCCCTTGATTCAATGACTTTCCTTTTTTCATGCATATGTGGTCGAATCAGCTCATGCTCCTCTACCTCCCTCCCGTCCTCTCTGCAGAACATCGTACTTCACCAATCCTCTCCCTGTTCCTCCTCCTTTTACCCGAAAAGAAAATTCTATTTTCACCCCTGACCCCCTGAAAGACCTTACTAAGGGCAAGCAAATAACAATAAGTCTTTAGATCGACCCCTCCTGAATCCCTAAACAAGTCCCCATAAACAAAGGTAAACAGTTCCAAGGCTCACCTTAATTGCAATGTGCTTCACCTGAGGAATCCCTTGTGCTCCTTCTTTGCCTAGTTTGCACGGATTCTAGTCCTCAGTCGCAGGACAAATCCTCAATGGCAAATTGAAAAATGCGATCCAGCACCAGCAGTAATAGTGGAACTATACTTTATTGCAAATACAAAATTGAGTGCAGAGGGTATAAAAATGGCAGTAAAATAGTCTACGCGTTTTGGGCGCAGTGTCCCTTAAAGTATTTTTACAACTGCCCAGTTTAAATAAAGGGTATCCCGTCACGTGTTAATTACGTCATAAAATGTTAACCCTATAAATTCTTAAAACTATTACAACATATAAAACTTTATTTGCCATTATTTATGAATGCAAAAAATGCAATGCAACGTTGCTAACACCTTGTAGTCATCATTTAATAAATAGGCAAGATCATTGCGATAGTTCAAACCTGCCGGTGTTCGTGTTTGGAGCTCATGTATCCAGTATCAGTATCCAGGAGCCTGACTTTCTGCTACCACCCCCCCCCCCCCCCGTGCTGGACGCTCGACTCTTTCTATGTCGAAGCAAGTAAAGGTATTTAAATCACTTGCAAGTTTTTCTATAAAATGTTTAGTAGCTCCAGAATAAGTAATGAGTTGTTTGATACGTCAAGTGTTTTACTGGCATAAAGCGCGTTTAAAAATTTCTTGATACATGCTACTTACGTATAGTAAGTTCACAATTGAGTATCATTATATATCCATATAAAAAATGGATCGGTATCGCAGTTTATAAACATTTGTGGTATTGTATAATTCTTTTTGATAAATTTCATTATAAACGTTTTCCCAGTATTCGGTGGGTCATATTTGACAGATGTTTCAACGCGTCTCCAACAGCGGAAAAAATACTTATTTGGGTATGAACCATACTTGTGTGTTGAGTAAACTTTCCTATTTGTCCAGTCACTGTTATTAGCTGTTTGTTAGTCCTTAATGGAGTTCTAAAATTTTCTTTCTGGCACACAATAGACCGCACTTTTGTCTATTGATGTACAGATATAGATAATCTGTCATCCAAATATTTTGATATTTTTATTAAAAAGATCATTATTAGGATTTTGAAGCAGTAACTGTATAGGTGTAGAAAAAAACAGCCTATTTTCTTTCTTATCTTGTGAGTTAGCCTTCCTTTCTTTTTTGTTTTTATATAGAAAATAAATTTGTGTTTTGTTCTCTATTTTTTCAGACCTATTTTTTATTTCTGTTATCCTTATAGGCGCTCTTGGTTTTTATATTGTTGAAATGATGATATTCTTCTCTCTCTCATAATCAATGTTCCTAGTAACTATGCTCATTTAGCCGCATAAGAGATTGCGTGCCCTAAAGGGATAAGTTATTGTGATTGTTTTCCGATTGGCAACTGATCAGCTCTCAGAAAACTCCACTTACAGCCATCACTATGTCTGCCTATTCACCAACCAGTCATCGCATATCATTAGACCATCAGTAAGCCAGTCACATACTCAGACTCAGTCTTGATCAACTATCTTACTTTAGAGGATCTTGGCGTCTCCCCCAGCAAAGGATCATAACGTTGCTGGCTGCTTTGAGTTGTTCCGGGATCTTTGGATTTCGGCCGCTAGATCTTCAAGATGACACCATGTCCAGTTAGTGTCGGTTCATCCCGCATATAGTTGGAGCGTTGTTTCCTTGTCGGTCTGGTTTCTTGCCAAATACCTCTCCGCCTTCTTCTGTGCTTATCCAACTGTGACGAATATTTTCAACACCGGCGGAATTTAACACAAAACGATTGTTTTGTTGACATAGGGAATAGAAGCAAGCGTCTCAATATTTTGCGACCTTTTCCTCGCTACCTCCGCTGAGTAATCTGCAAACAGCAACAACCGGTGGCCATGCAATTGTGCTTTATTACCATTTTTTTCTGTACGTTTGGAGTAATTGGGTCTTCTCTGCAAAGTCCAGATATTTAACAATAACCGGTCTGGGCCTGGTTTTCTCACCTCCCATTGTCACAGGTTGGGGTGGGCCGATTCTGTGCGCTCTTTCCACCTTCAGCACCCTGTCCAGGACCTATAGTAAGGGAAGGATATGTCCACGAGCACAGATTAGCTAGGTCTCCATGTTTAAAGGAGATGTTCATCAAAAAATGCTCATTTGTTTAAACTCTACCAATTTTATGTTAAACACATTTTAGTAGGGAATTTTGGTTTGTTGTTTTTTTACATTCAGATTCACTTCAAGTATTTTTTAATAATTCGTTTTTAAATCCTGCCATTTTGCACTTGTGGCCACGTAGCCATAATATTGTGTCTGAGCACTTCCATTGTTTCGTCAGAGAGAGACTATTTCCAGCAGTCTGCCTCATTTAGTCACAACAAGGAGGTCAAACTGAAGGAGACAGCCATATGTTACTAAGATAACACAGAATCCACATCACAAGAGGTAGATGTCACAGCTCCCCCTCTCCCTACACCTTCAACAGTGAAACCTTCACTATACAAAGTCTATGGACCAAGAAACGTCCTTAAGAATCCTATTGTGGACATGAATGCTTCGTAAATCTCTTCTCTGACTGCAGTTAAATCAGTTGCAAGCAAGAAATCTATCCCCACAATCATATATAGACGGCCGAATAGAGGAAATCTACAATCAGGAAATAAAAACTACTTGAAGGAAAGCAAATGGATCAGGGGCTTGATTTAATAAGGTAAAAAAAAAATAATTGCCGACATAATCCCTTAACCGTTCACGGACCCCTATAATTCTGACATTATTTCTTCTTGACCTGTTTTCCAGGTCATCCACTTTCTCTTGCAGCATAGCGTTCTTCTTAAGTAGTTTGTGTATATTGCTTTTGGTCCCTAGAATTGCATCTTCCACACAACTCACTCTTTGCTCCAACTCAGTAAGTTGAGAAGTGTGCTTGTCAACATCTGACTGCAGATTAGACAGTGTCACTGAAATAGAGGTTGTGACTGGTGTAGTTACTGTAATAGTAGCTTCCAACACTGCTGTTATGCCTGCGGCCAATAACTCTGCCACCTGTGCAGCCATGGCATTACACGTTACTCCCAGCTTGGGGAAAACCTCTTCAGCTTCAGACTCCCCCTCTGAAATAGGCGCTCCCTGAGCTGTTAGTTGTATGGAGCGGCCACCCCCCCCCCCCCACGCCTCCGTGTGGGCGCGGGGCTGGCTCGGGCGCCGGTTTTTGGACGCCAAAAGCTCTCACCCTGTGTCGGAGTTTAAAAGGTAACCCAGTTCACATAGGTTATCACCCCCTTGCTGAGGCAGGACAAGCTAGTGTCAGACCTCTGTTTCCAGCCCGGTGTCCCTTAATCTGTAAGATGCAGTAAGTTTGAGAGCAATTTTACCCCTCAAATCTTATCATAGCTGGAGGATGATTAGCTCCACCCACCCAAAGGCTAGCTTCCGCCACTGACAGTTATTAACATGGTTTCTACTATTCAAATTAATAGGATTATCAGTTGAGGTGGCGGGGTCCAGCCTCATGTGGGCAGATTTGAAAAACTGACACTCTGAAGGACTCTTCGAATGACTCTTCTGCTGAAACTGCAGATTTGAGCAATTAAATACACGAAAACTCAGTATCAGTACATAAAAAAGGGACACAGTGCTGAAACAGCTGTCTGAGCACTACTTGTGCTGTCCTCAGCAAGGGGGCAAAAAGCTATTTACAGGATCCTTTAAATGCCCGAACCGCTCCCTCCCGCTGTTGTTCAAACTGCTCGTTCCGTGTACCGGAACGAGCGCTCTGTCCCTGGCACTGAAAAGTGCCGCTTACTGTGCAGGTCAATGCGGGGGATACGGCAATCTCGGAGGAACGGGGCCGGAGCTCCTCACCTCAGCCTCCCCTCATAAACGCACCAGAACCGGAAGTCTAGGCTTTTTTATGTTCTTTTTTTTTATATAATATGAGGGAAAATGGTAAAAAAAATGTGTAAAGTGTTTTTTAAAAATTATTTTGAGTGATTATTTTATAATTTTTTTTCCTTTTTTCATGATACATAAGGCCTTATTTTTATGTTTTACATTACATTTTTTTTTCTTATATGATATGAGGCAAAAGGGTAAAAAAATTAAATACTGTTTTTTCTTTAATGGTATATTTTTCAACCACAAAATTGTCTCTAAATAAGTGTTTTATAATTGTCAGTTTTTTCCGTCACGAATGTTTTTTTTTATAGGTGATGTTTTAGGGGCATTTAGTGTGGAGCTTACAGTTCCAGTCACTGTTTTTTTATATTTTATTTTTTTTTATTTTATATATTTTGAACAGTTATTCTGCAAATTTGGGGCAAATTTTTTTCAAAATAAGCATAGGCTTTTTTAATATTCTTTATCATTAGAATCTTATGCTAGAAGGAAAATGGTAAAAAAAAAATAAGCCTGTTCATATTTTTTTAATTTAAGTTTTTAACCACAAAAATTTGGGCACTGCAGGCATTCCCCGACTCCCAATGATTCAACTTACATCTGTCCCCCTAGTTACAAACGGATGACTCATGTGGGCATTGCTGGCCTTGTATTCCAGTTACACAGCAATAATAGCTATGGAACTACAAGTGACCTCATGCCACAGCAGCACATAGATATCAACAAAGCTGTTAAAATCATCTTACCAGGCACAGACCGCAAAACAAATTAAACAACAACCCTGCGCTAACCGAACCTATATAAAACCATATTCTTGCAGGAGATTCCTAAAATAAATAATGACCCTGTACCACTTACATACAAATCAACATATGACGCTGGAAGGTGACTTGTAGATATAGTTTCATAACCTGGGGACTACTGTATAATAAATTTTATTAGTCATTTTATTTCTTATACGTGAAAGTTGATATTAACAATTTAGTTCAAATGGCTGGAGTAAGAGTGCAGTCAATGATGATGATTTAATTTAAAATATTTTTTGGGTGCAATTTAATACATAACATACATGTACATGGAGTTTTTGCCCGATCTCATTTCATACCTCCTTGTTCCTGCTCTTCCATGGCTCTGGTGAGCTCAGAATTGGGCATAAGGGATTGTTTAATGTGTATCATGTGACCCTGCAAGGATTACATCACCATGCCTTTCCTCACTCTAGACCAAAGAAAGGACTGTTATTGTAGAACTGTAAGTAGCTCAGAGGTAAAGTTTTTTATGCCTCCAGGCCCAATGACCCTCTGTTCAAATCCCTCCAGGAACCAACCTGTGGATTTGTTATTTCTCTATATCAAATGCACATATCTCATTAGGTTTACTTTATTTTATTTATTTGCACTGTATATGACTAATTTACTAAGGAGAACAAAGGACAGGAGTAGAAAGACAGCACCGGGGTTTGAACACTCCGTAGCAGCCTGAGGAGGGAGAAGTGATGTATTTAGCATTTGCACCAGTACAGATGGAGCTCTCAGCCCAGTCGTATCCCTGGAGATGAAGCTGTAAACAATGGATCACTAAAGGAGCAGCTAAAACAAAAACGGTGCAGAATATTTAATGAAGATGCTGATGAAAATGTTTATTATTTAATTTACAAATTTCCCACGTCAATTTTACTTCGTGGCAAAACCCCTTTAATATATATATATTTTTTATGATTTCCCCTGTAACAAATAAATTAGACCCCATTTCAGGGGAAATACAGCCTCCAGAACTCACTCCCGGGTCTGGCTCCTACAGTTAACAGGCCCTGAAAAGAAGTAATCGAGTGTTGTGTATACAGCAATCAAGATGGCAATAAACCATCCCTGCCTTCTCACTGGAGAGCCCGGCTGCTGCTGACAGCCGGATCTACAGTTGCACATTAAGGGGCACATGTATGAAAACTGTCGTGGTCCAAGACTTTCTTTGTTTCCAATAGCAACCAATCAGCGTTCCCCTTATGTTTCATACAGTGCTCTGAAAGAATGAAAGGGGCGCTCTGACTGGTTGCTATTGGAAACAAAGAAAGTCTTAGACCAAAACATTTTTCATACATGTCCCCCTAAATGCACAGTTAAAAACA
Source organism: Phyllomedusa bahiana (assembly GCA_025379985.1). Taxonomy (NCBI): domain Eukaryota; kingdom Metazoa; phylum Chordata; class Amphibia; order Anura; family Hylidae; genus Phyllomedusa; species Phyllomedusa bahiana. The sequence continues at coordinate 24,679 of JAODAL010039119.1, forward strand.
ACCTTGCAGATTTACATGTGTTTAAAATCTATGGGCGATCGGCATCTAGTTAACTTAAAGGGTTTGTATGATATAAGACTCAACCTGGCTGCTTTCTTTAAAACAGTGCCACCCTTGCCTTTGGGCTGTGTCTGGTATTGCAGCTCAACTTCATTTACTTTGTGGAGGCTGGGAGTTCATGCCAGGCACAGCCCTGTTTGAGGAAGTGAACAAACATATTTTTTTGCTGTCATACAAACCCTTTAAGGGTTCAAGTCAGCCGTGTGAACATAAGGGTTTGGCCAGTGGTTTGTCTTCTTTGAGGGGGTCTGTTAAGAGGCTCTGACCTGGGATCTGTATTTATTTGAGGTTCTGGGGTCTATATTTGTTTTGGGGATATGTGTTAAGTTTACGAATGTAGACCTGTATTTGTTTTGGTGGGTCTGGTCTGGGTTCTGTGTTTGTTCCAGAATTCTGGTGTGGAGTCTGCATTTGTGTAGAGGGTCTAGTCTGGGGGTCTTCATTTATTTAAAGGGGTCAGGACTGGGTTCTGTATTAGTTTTAACGGTCTGTGTTCTATTTTGTTTAGTGGATGTCTGTGTTTGTTTAGGGGGTTTGGTCTGGGTTTGTATTTGTGAAGGTGGTCTAGTCTGGGGTCTGTATTTGTGAAGGTGGTCTAGTCTGGGGTCTGTATTTGTTTAGGGAGTTTGGTTTGGGTTTGTATTTGTGAATGTGGTCTAGTCCGTGGTCTGTATTTGTTTAGGGGGGTTTGGTTTGGGTTTGTATTTGTGAATATGGTCTAGTCTGTGGTCTGTATTTGTTTAGGGGGGTTTGGTTTGGGTTTGTATTTGTGAAGGTGGTCTAGTCTGGGGTCTGTATTTGTCTAGAGAAGTGTTCCCCAACTACAGTAATCAAGAAACACAAAAAAGTCATGTTTTCAGTATCTCCCACGAATCATTGGGGGGGTGGACAATAATTATATCACCTGTGCAAGACTGAGGAAATACTGAAAACCTGACCTGTTGGTGGGTCCTGAGGACTGGAGTTGAGAAACACTGGTTTAGGGGGTTTGGTCTGGGTTTGTATTTGTGAAGGTGGTCCTGAGTCTTTGGGTCTGGTATTGTTTAGGGAGTTTTTGTATTGGTTTGTATTAGGTGAAGGTTGGGCTATCGGGTCTGTAATTTGTTTAAGAGGCCTGACTGGAAATTATTAGTTTTAAGGGTCTCTGTCCTTTTTTGTGTAGGGCCTGTATTTGTTAAGGGGGTGTGATGGTGGTGGACCGGGCATGGGGAGGAGCAGGGGAGAGGGCTGGAAGCAGAAGTAGCCATGGCTTAGGCTGTCCCTCTGGTCACCATGGCTAACACGCACCTCAACCGCACCTGTCATGCCTCTCCCGCTCCGGTACCAAGTTAAGAGGGTGGTCTTGGGTGGCATTATTGAGAATGACAGTGGTACGTTTTTCCCGCGGGGGGTCACACTCTGTAGGTGGTTCTCTCCCGTCAACTGCTGCGGTAGGGATTGATGTGTGAGGTTTCCCTTGGATGAGCGATGCGAGAAATCACAAGGCAGGTGGTGACACGAGGGGTTTTCTACAGTGTCAAAATCACTCACAGGCCTACGTTTTAACTTCACATCAAGGATGGTAGATACACATGTGCAGTGGGGCAATTCCTTCATGTTACCGACACCACGCATACAGTTTGCAGCGACTCACAGACCAAGTTGATGCAGAATAATGTTTCTAACCCAGTCCCTCACATTTACACGTCTCTCTTGTTTACACTCCCATTTGGGGCCAGGGAGATGCAAAGGTTAAAAGCTGACCTACCGAGTTTCACCGGCGAGCAGCACAACGCTCGTTGTCAAGATAGCCATGACGTGGACCGCCCTCCTGAGCAACTGCCTTTGAAGACACTGAGATAGCCTTGTGAATATGTGGATATCTAGTGAAGACCCAAATGGAAGAAAAGGACCCAGAATAACCAATTTACCAATCTTTTACCAGCCTCGCTATACCTAGCCCCCACCGCTTGTGTTGTCATGGTGTTTGTTTCCCTCCAAAGGTCTGGATTGAACTGCACTGATTACGCTTGTCCTGCAAAAACAGCATGACTATTGGCACAATCCACGTTGAGACATGTGCAGAAGGTACTAACTGAACGCACGAGGGTGAAAGTAGGTGGGTCATGTTGTAGAAAAATCTTAGTGGAATCATATTTGGAAAACATTGCATTATTAAACGAAACATTATTATAACAATTTTAAACGCATTTAGGTAGTATACCGGTATCCTTGCCTACTCCTGTATACTACATACTCCCCCACTAAAACACAAGCCGTCCTCGGTGTCGGCTCTGTAGACAAATAAGATAAGACTCCTGGAAAAAGTTAATGAAACATCATAGAACCTATATAGTAAAAAAGTACATTCCTAATGATCAGACAATGAAATTTCATTTCATTTCTCGTCAATCAGGTAGTGGGCATATCAAGGCGAATAACATCATCACGGAATAGCAAAGTTTTGTTAGATACATGGGGTAAGTTCTCAAATGCCACATTGTCCAATTGTTTAGGGGAATGGTGAAATAGTTAGGGGAAATGTGCATGGCTTAAACTAGGGTATGGGAAAGGGTAATGTCTATGTAGCTCTTGAAGAAGGTAAAGTCTCTTGCAGGCACATTGAGGTAGAACAACATATCTAAGTACCTTTGGCTCTTGTATGGTAGAGTCTCTCACAAGCATATATTAAGAGCATAAATGGGAAAAGGGTTAAGACTTTACTTAGCTTATAAATAAGAGATTATAGGCAAATTAATTACATTTTGGTACCAGGTGTTATGTAGCCAACAATCTGCTCACCCCAATTATACATCCCCTTACCACATCCCACAATAAATTAACTCGCACTACTCACCTCCTAGCATGGGTTTTAATCTTACCTAATTCCCAACGCCGCCGATTACCAAGGAGACAGTATACCGAACATACTCAACAAAACCAGAGGCCTGCAATCAGGAGGGTCCGCAGCGTCGCAGTTGCGACAGGGGGGCCCTTGAACGAGCCATAGTCCGCCCCGGGACAGATATTCTGGGCAGGGACGTTGTTGAGCACCACACGGCTGAAATCATGCGAGGCACCCATAGTATCCAGCAATGCAGCGGAGGTAGGTCGCCGTCCTGCTCGCGGGTGGCAGGCGGCGACTGAAGTTAAGGCGTGGCCATTGGAACACGTGATTCCGTCCTGCATAGCCCACGTGAAGGCGGAGCGGGGCGATTCAGTGACAGTCATCGCCCGCTGCCATAACTAGGGTGCCCAAGAGCCAAGTCTAGGCTTAGGGCATATCAAGGATCACTGGAACTTCATTGCCGTCCACTCCGGATTTCAAACAGTGGAGTTCGCGGGGGAACAGCCTATGAAGCTTGAGGTGAGTATATTATTTTTTAATTTTTGTTAATTAATAGGTGGGAGAAGGTGCAGAATCCTATACTAGGAGTGGCCGCTCACTACCGTGCAGCAAAGTGGCCTTTACTAACTTAACCTTCTAAGTTGTGACTACCCAAGAGTGGCCCTTGCGACCTTCCCTAACCAGCCCATAACACCTGCACTTAGTTCCGCACTACTAACAACACGTTTAGTGGCCGTCTGATGAATCTACCTACCCTGGATAGTAGCCTGCCAACCACTCTACATAAGTGGCTAGACGTAGCTCTTCCTACCGCAAAGTGGGTCCCTAACTATCGCTGCGGACAAAAATGGGCCGTCAGCTATCGCTGTCCCCTAGATTGGCCCAAACTAACTTCCCTAAGTAGGCTCAAGACAACCTTTCCGAAGTTTGCGCCAAACCACCTGAAACTAAGTGCCTTTACTAACGTTACGCCATAGGTGTGCCCAAACTACCTGAAAACGTACGAGGCCCTATTGACTACCTTCCCCTAAGTGACCCTAACCACCTGCACTAAGAGGCCTCTTACTAAGCGTGACCCTCTAGTTAGATGGGCCCTTAACGGTACCTACCTTAAGATGGCCCTAACCACCTGCATTAAAGTGGCTCCGACACTACCTACCCAAGAGTGGGCCCTCAACTGACTTACACTAAGGTGGCGCCGTCTACTACTTACCCAAGAGTGTGCCCTGCACTACCTATCCTAAGTGGCCGGCTAGCCTACCTGCCTACTTACTAGAAGGGGCTCTATACTAAAGGGAGACTTTACTTACTTAGTAGGAAAGAGTTCTGTCACTTTTGTTATATAAAGAAAACTTTCCAAATCTACCTAAGAGGCATCCTCTTTGTCTTATCCGCCCGTACTTAATTAGGGCGGGACTGTCTCTTCCTACATTGAGTGATGTATCCAAGCATACTGAGCCGACGTTTGTAGGGCCTCATAGTTGTTTGGGGGGCCCACTTTCACTTTTGGTTGGAGTCTGAACATTGTGTGGTTAAATTCGTGCATGGGTGACGAGTGGTGGCCGGGAGAATACGGTGTCATGTGAGGGGTGTGGACCTGGTTATGAATGAAAAGAAAAAAAGAGAACTGACTCAACAAAAAAGACTCCGCCTTTGAGTGACCTTAGAATGTAACTGTCCCCTGTAAACACTTATAATATACTGACATGGATCCTGTGTACACAAGTAACGTACCTACAATAGGAGGACACTGTAATTAGCCGTAATATATCTAGTCTGACAGAGTGTCCAGAGAATACTGCGGGTCTGTATCGCACAGATATGGACACTGATGTGGCTGGAATATTACAGACACTGCAGATTCCTTTGAAACAGCTGAACTGAACTTTACGCTTTACAAAAATAGATACTGGTGTGAGTGGAGACAAAGCCAGTCTTCAGTAGCCTAGTGGAACACTGGCAGTCTTTACCACTTTATGGTCCCTGTTAATGGTCTAGAAGTGTAAAAGGCGTATTATAATTCATAACATGTAAATGGATTTATGTTAAGTCTCGTATATGGGTGATGATAAGTGGTCAATTGCTATGATATTTTGGTCCATGTATATTGTGTGATACATAGTGAAAAAAAGGTGAACCATTACAACATGGTTAGAGTATCAGTGGCCCGACAGGAATTACGAATTTCGACCCCAATGATGTAATGTTACTAAAACAGCTGCTAGTTCCGCATTACGGCCCACTGAGGTGACGACGTTCCTTTACTAGGGTTGGTATTCGTGCGACGTTGCCAGCCCACTATGGGGACTATAAGGTCAGCCAGAGTACTGAGTTTGCCCGTCACTGTTAACGGCCTGTGCCCACACTGGCACAGGGAAACAACAATGCTGCCACCATGGTCTTCTCATGTTAGGGTTATAAGTGACCGGTACCATTATAGCGACTTAAAAAGCAGGTCAGGGGAACCAACCCTGTGGGTAGCTGGTATACAAATAGACCGAGAAATAGGCTGGTGAGGTGCCGTTGATCAAGGGACAGACAAACTAGATTAAAGTTATAAATAGATTTAATTACCCTTGGAGGGCACAGCTGTCCGAGAAACGACAACACTCAGTGCTACACCTAAACCCTTACATCGCGCTTTATCCCCATCCCAACGATTTTCTAACCCTCCACCATTGCCCTAAAACCCCACCGTGTAGTGCCCGTAAAACCGCCTAATAATTCTGTATGGTGCCCGCCTTTCACGCTTTGGTCCGAAGATTCCTGGCCTTGCTGCGAAGAATGATGATAACCAAGTGTGGTGGACCTGCTCACGGGAGTAACCCCCTCTCTTGGAACAAACAGAAAGATGCCACGCCCTGGGCTCCTGGGCTGTTAATATCTGCGAGGGCAGCCGCGACATGGCAGCGCGCTCCTGTACACCACCCCTGGGACGGTCTTATGAACACCACCTCACAGTCATGTCATGCAGTTTTACTGATACAAAAACGAAAAGGTGTGGGAGCTGATAGGCTACGGTGCAGTGGCATTGCACAGAACGAGCCCGGTGGTACCATCAGAGACCGTCTGGGCCTGACCCGGCGCCGTGGGATATCTTTTTTATTTTTTTTTTTTTTTTTTTTAAAACAAATTGTAATTGCATTATCAAACCTTGTAAACAATTAAACACATAGTCTCTGACATGTAATTAGTGGTCATATATCACACATATGCATAATGCATCGGGGCGTGCCCTGTGCCTTGAATATGGATATAGTACATACAGAGAAAACCGTCAATTGTACAAGGGAATGGAAAAAAATTAAATTAAATCATAATACAACGCAAGGACTAGAAGTTGCAGACTTGAGTGCGAGCCTAACTTCGTGCACAGTGTGTGCTCCTATGGGGTTGAAGGTATTCCAAGGGTATCACATGCCTCTCTGGTGTACGATACACAAGTCCAAAAGATCCACATACCGTGAAGTCTCCCCAGCGTGTCCTCCCGAGTTTGCCCTCCCTATCAGTACACCGAAGCGCGGAGTAATTGACCCTACAGCCAAATGAGCATCTAATCTCTCAGTCAGAATAATGCATTCTATGAAAGGGTTCCTCCCACTTCTGAAGAGTACCTCTGGGGTTCGGATGTTCCTACGTGCCTCCCTGTTCCTCCATGTCTGTCCGCATAATAATAAACGCTACCAGCTGCTATGTATGACCCCGGGAGAAGGGGGTAGTTGTACGGGGAGGAGTGGCTCCAGCCAATAACTTGTCAAGAGGCTTCGGTTTTGCTGCCAAAATGTGCGAATGTTAGATCTATGTCCGCGGGGGAAACCGGGTGAGAGAGCTGACACCCACAGAACCCTCCTCCCCCATCCGTGTCCGGGGAGGCCTGGGGCTAGAGGATAAGATCAGGTAGTAAAAACATAGATATTGACTCTAATTTATGGATCCCCGGCATAGGCAGCAGCCACATCGGAAATCCTGTGCGTAGCTCGAATAGTGTCCCAGTGAGGTAATTTAGATTCCCAGTAGGGAGTTGTGTTATAGCTGCAGTTCGCGCCACAGACTGGTTCCTATATTTCCGTTTTTATTGTGTGCCGGGCAATTAGGGCGGGAGTGCTTGCAATCTAGACGGTTAAGTAGCATTGGGAGAAGTAAGGGTCGAAATGAGATTGCTCGCTTGGGTCGATGTGTTGCTCAACAATATCCGACCTAAAATCCTACTGCCATTTTCCAGGTCTCTGCAGAATATTTTGATTGCCGGAATGGTCCACCACACCCTTTCTGGATCATAAACATTTGGATCTGGGGCAAGTTCCCAATCGGCGGCACCAGTAGTGGAAATGCCTGAGAAGCTAGGCTCCGTTTTCCCTACACCACGCCTGCTCTAATATCAGCATAGAGGCTCCAGCTCGATAAGACAATATGTCTTCCTCCTGTGATTATGGTGACAAAAGTGTCAAAATCGTTTAGGGATGGTCTCCTTGGAGACATCTTTATCTTAGAGTATCTCGCCATTACAGAAATGAAAGATAGCTGATAGGCAGCCATAAGAATCTGTTATTCGGTGGTAAGGCGAACTTCTCGAGCATCTCACAACCAACAGGGCTTTATGCCAACTCGCGAGAACTCACTTTTGCAATTAGCTGTCCCGCGTTTGCCCAGGACCCGCATCCCCTCCACTTCCAAAACATCGGGTTGCTCAGACCCAAGCGTAAACGTCGGGGATTGGTCCCAAATGGTCAGTGTCCTTGGTGGAGAGAGAGCGAGGAGGAAAAGGGCCTAAGCGGGTTTCCGCTCACTCCTTCCAGGCCATTAGCTGTGTCCTCGGAACAATGGAGGGGACAACTTAATCATAGAAGGCAGCTTAGGGTACCTGGTATGGAGCAAAGGCCTGTGTGCCAAGGGCGCAACAACTCTCTTTCAAATTCCAAAAATTCGAGAAGGTGCGTGAGTCGAGCCCCCAATCCAGTCCTAAGCATGTGACGAGTCAAGCAGGCCAGGTTATAACCCACGTAACAATCCGGGAGATTCAGTCCACAACGTCGGCGCCAAAGGACATGGCATGGTGCACCTAAAATGTAGCGCAATACAGGTGAATGAATTATAGTTTACCGGGCTATCCGCATGATAGAACAGGAGAGCCATAGTTAGCAAAAGTAGGAAGAGTGTACTGAATGTAATGCGCCTGAATGGTAGGTGGACGCAGTAGCGGGTATGAGCAGCTGTTGGGAAGCAGACCAGTTCAAAATAAAAGGCTAGGTGCAAGCTACCGTGCGCAAGTACAGTTGCATATCTACCCCTGCTACCGGCACTCAGGTGGCTCCTAAAACAAACACCTGCTTTCCATCAACCGCAACTAACCACTCTACCTTTCTACCTGCCCCACCAATGTATAAGTCGCGTCCTACTAGTTGATTATTTCCAGCGCCCTAAGTTCAAAGTTCGATTTATCACCCTGGAAGTAACGCGAGGGCCCCGATGCCAGAGAAAGCGTATCTGTGCCACAAACTATCCCCACGTACCACACTAATTCCCCGGAGCCCGAGTTGAAACAAACCCGCATCATATTCTAGCCTCCCAATCATGCGATCACCTCCAGGTCCCAGGAAGCGCTTGTATCCGATATGGCGCCTCCCCGATCCACCACATCTCACTAATATGTGGTTTTGTGCCTCGCCCGCTACCCCTCTGGACAACCCCACCCATAGCACACACCTCAGCCCTCGCGCACCTTCTGGGACCTCCGTTAGCACCCTACCCGCTATCCCCTTTAACTCCGCTTCGCCGGCCAACCCCCCCTAACTTGTTTCCCTATTCGCCACCCAGCCAATATCGCCGAAGTAAACATTTCTTGCGTTCAAAAAAATTTTTCAACTTCCCTCCCTTTTTAGCATCGAATATTTCCCGAATTGGCAACGAGTAAAAGGCCGTAAGAGGACAGACCTATAAACGCCCCAGGAAGATACCCAATGGTGGGATCCAGACAAACAAAGCCAGTCCCAACTCACTTTAACGAACGTCCTTTACTGCATCTAAGGCCACCAGGAGCAGGCCTCTCGGTAGGGTTGGCAGCGCTAGGCAATGTGATAGTTGTTCGGACCCTTTCCCAATACCTGCAAGCGAACTTTTTTCCTGATGTTTCCCAGCCTGCCGCATCTTCTTTTATTGTCCCTTGAATGGCAGAGAAACCCCTTTTTGGGAGGGTCCAATCAAATGGCGGGGCATATAACACGCTAGACGTATCACCAATATTTTGACAGGATCATCTGGTTCAATGACAAGTGAGGGAAATGGGCCTATATGAAGCAAATGAAGACAGCGGTCTTTACCCATACATCGGAATAATTTTAAGTATAAGCCGAATTTTTGATTCCTGGCCGTAACATGGTCACATTAAATGCAGTATCGAGTTATAGATAATCGGGGCTGAGGATGGGGGTGATCTGATCGTCTCATGAAACAATGTAATGCCGGAGCCCCAGAGAACCCTATCAGGGTCCCGGGCCTAGCTGCCATCAAATGGCGAATAGCCATCCTTGACCGTCCCCTCAGTTATGTCCGCCATTCAGTCCTCCCTCTGGAGATCTGACAAGTGCGGCAATTTGACTTTGATAGGAATCGGCGTCCATCCTCTGCTTGAAAATGACCCGTGATGAGTACAGAGGTAGCATAAAATTGTCTGAAGCGTGTCATTAATTCCTTACCGATCAGTGGTAATGGTACCTTTTCCCGGTGTTCGAGGAGCTTGAATGTGTGCAGGTTTGTAGGCCCCTTTCAGCATCCGGGAAAGGATTTCCCCTGATTTGTTTCCCCGGTACCTGAAGAGTGGGTGGATGTAAGTGAGACCTATGTAAGTTCCTCTTTCTAACGTTCTGCTCCAAAGGTCAAATCTCCCGTCGCTTGGCCTTTTCCCATTCTTCCCGTTTGGGTTTTGTCAGAGCTATCCCCAAGAAGGACTTATAGGTCTCCCTAATCCTTTTCCTGAGGCGGTCAAATAGGCCCCCTTCAGCTTGCGTTTTATAAGCGGAGGTATAGGCTAAAACCCTGCCTCTAAGCACCGCTTTGCAGTCGCCCAATAGAGTGAAGGATCTACCGGTGGGACTGGTTTGTCAGAAGCATAGGTAATCCACAACCCCAGACCATCTCAGCAAAAGTAATCCGTTTTTTGCAAGATAAGAAAGGAAACTTCCAAATAAAGTCTGCACCTCTCGGAAAGAATTCCATCAAGTGTCCACAGAGATTGGGGAGTGATCAGAGATGACCATGTTCAAAATTCCTGGCACTTTCAATTCTAGTTTGGAGGGTGTCAGATACCAGAAGATGGTCAACCTAGACCACGACTGTGAACCGGGTAGTTAATAGGTGTAGTCCCGTTCCATCAGGATTCCGCTCCCTCCAACAGTCGTGGAGATTAGTGGGCGTCCAAGAGGCGGCGTAGAACTTCCCTTTTCCAGACTTGGAAATACTTTTTTCTTGTCCTGCTTGGGATGTTGGCCCGTCCCCTCCTATCCTCCACCTGGGTCTAATACCGCATTCATTCTCCTCCAATAATTATGGCATTTGATTTTGATCGGGCACAAATCCCTCTCCGCTAACGTCCTAAAAAAAATAACCGAATCTGACCATTGTGGTCCAATAGATATTAAAGATGCTAATGTCCACATTGCACCTCACTTGATTACTAAGAGGCTAGACCCACCATCCCTCTCCAGTGTCGTGTTCGTGTGAGACCAGCACAAAAGGGAAATTTTTATGCCAAATGAGCTGGACCACCCTGCCTTGGCCACAACGTAGACGGGAAGGAGCCGGAAAGCGTTACCCACCCACGGTCATCTCCAACGCTTAATGTCATCAGCCCCTGCAATGCGATTCCTGAAGAGAAACCACATCATGACGAAGTCTCTTTAGATGCCGGACTCACCTTCAATGCCGTTTATGGATGATTACACAACAGAACTTTTCCCTGCTCCCCCTAAGACCCATAACCCTCTCATCACGCGCAACCAACCGGAACACACACATAGTTCCTACTCAATGTGAAAATTGCCGCCCCCCACATAAGGGGGCCGTGTGAGGATTGTGGGGCGGGCGGGGGTCACCCCCCCCAAAATTCCTCACCACTTGTCCACGTAAAAACTCTCCTTTCCACATTGCCGCCGACTTGACTCATACCCCAATCACACACCCATCACCACATTTCAACACCCGGCAATCCCCCAAAATCCACCGCCCTCCGCCCCATACACCATCCTGCATGTGGCCTTGCTTGCATAACCCACCCCTCTCTCCAACCCTTCTAATTCCGTCCAACCAAATTAAAAAAAAAAATTTCCTTCATCATTGTGAAACACCCTAAGTGGAGAGAACATTACCCCTGCCCCTCCCCCGTCGCCTCCCCCACCTGTCACAACCATAAAGATCGCAACAAGCACAAAAACAATAGAATGGCCAATGCACAAATTAATAACAAAGGAAGTTACATCCTCAAAACATTCCGTAAAAGACCCCTGTGTTAACACCACTTCCCCCCTACAACTAAGGAAACTGATGGGAACAACTCTTGGGTGCAGTTCGTAGCAGAGCAGCCATCCCCCTCCCACAAAAACCTGATTCCTCGTCGAGCAGGTTTGTCAGTCCCCTCAGTCGAGGAGGTAGAGTCCCGTTGGACCCCTCCGTCCCTCGGCTGGCGGCCTTCTTTAAGTAGAGAGTGGAGGTGGTGATAGGAGATCGCGAGTCGAGTCCCATGAGCTCCCTCTCCGTCCCTCTCTTGAAGGTCTCTTGGAGATCCAGCTGCATCGTCTCAGGTGATCGCGGTGGTTGAGCTGTGTTTTTGGGAGACGGGAGTGCCTCTCTGAAGGCTGGATCGAGGTCACGGCAGATCTGTCTTCCGCTTCCACTGCTGAATTTATAGACCTGGGCGGCCGTCAGGATCCACGACCTTGAAGGGTGTCGGGTAGAGAATCTGAATCGGGACCTTCTGATGGAATAGTGCTGAGTGCAGATTTTTTCTGAAGGCGCCCTCTTCTGGGTAGAACTAGACTGCGGAGAAGGTCTTCAAATAGCACACTTATATGTCCCTGGAGTAGTAGGTGGGCTTTTTGAGCCTGCGAAACGTCCCTCCAGGATTTCCGCCTTTCATTTAAAGTCCAGGAACTTCATTATCACAGAGCGGCATCTTCTGGCCAGTTGCTGAGATGTTTTAGATGCAATGGGGCAGTTTCTTCCCTCTGGGCCGTACTCGGTGTATTCTCTCGATACGGCAGCCAGGTGGCGTGATGCCCAGGGCAGGGCGGGCAGGCTCGTTCCTGGCAGATGGGTTGTAGATCGGACCTTTTTGAACTGATTCAGGTCGAGATCCCACTAGCCTCAGGTTACTCTCCGCCTGAAGCGATTTCAAGGTCTTCGTGATTGCGTATAGTACTGCTGCACCAGTTGTGCTTTGGCGCAGTAGCTTCATACGGGTTCGTTCAGAGTGTCTGTGGTCAGTCCACCAGGTCATTTACCTGTTCTCTATTCTTCGTGAGTCTGGCGAGAGTGAGCATTTGAACATCCTGTCTGCATCTTGACAGAGATGGCGTGACGGTGGATCAAGAGCCGCATTGCAGGTCTGGTGCTATTAGTCTTGCCACTTCTGTAAGCCCAGAGGCTTGTAATCAATCGGCGACTGTGTTTCAGTGCTTGGGTTCAGCGAATCCCTGGGACCCCTGTTGTGCAGAAATCAGGTAGGGATTCTTCATCCGTTGCACTTCCCCCCTGCTGCTGCCTGCACCTGCTTTTGTAGTCTCTCCCTGTCCCTGGCCGGCACATGGCGTGGTGGGAGGCCATTTTGAGGTAATATCCCGAGGCTTGCTCTCGTGGGGCTCCGGTCTCCTGGTCGACTTCGGATTAAAGTATTTGCTCGCATCAGGGATTAGAACAGGTACAGAAGAGACGTGGGGGGTTTGAAACCCCTCTTGGCAGCTGTGAGGTGTGGCCTCCTTGCTGCAGATAGCTGCACGACGACTTGAGTGGCCAAGTGTGCAGGCAGCCTGGGGTTGATGGCTTCTGTATGTCAAGCCACCATATCATAAGCCTTTCTCCCTGCAGGGAGTTGGTCAGTCCGTCGTGGGTGGTGTTATTGTGGCGGGGAAAGCTCCTTACCCCACTTCCCAGGCGGGACCACAGAGATGGATCGTCTCTCTGCTTGCTGCTGAGGCCTCCGGGACCTAAGCCGCGCCCCCCTTCAGAAAGCAGGCAGGCCCCCGGGGCTTCAAACTGTCTCACGGCGGTAAATAGTGGTCCTCGGGGGTGCGCGCGAACTCCGCGTCGGGCATAATCTCCGGTGTGCAGGCGGGGCTTCCCCGTCTATGGGTTCGGCCGCGGTCTGGCGCTGGTATAAACAGCCTCTTAGCCGCTCTAAAAGCCAGGCGGCGCGGGGAGCGCCCCCGTTCCTCACTGCGGCCCTCATGCACCGCGCCGGAACCGGAAGTCGCGCCTGTGATGATCAAACATGGTCTTATCTTTTATGGACCCTGAGGCCGGATTTCTGGATATCACAGGTCCCCGGTGCACTGAAACCTGGAAATTGTGGCGGTGGGGTGTGGAGTACTCTGTTATGCTATATCGGTACCCGCCATGCACCAGTTAGAAGCGGATCGACATATGAAATCAATATGAAAATATCGGAGATGACCCGACTTGGTTTTGATTGATTGAATTCTTTGAAGCCTGGGACTGAGCATTTGTTCAGTTGGCTAAATATGATTCATGAGGAACTTTTCATGGGTTACCCCATGCTGGGGCGACTTCCTACCGAAAGGCATTTACACTGG
>JAODAL010039120.1:0-38363 GCA_025379985.1 Phyllomedusa bahiana
CCCCAAAGTTTGCTTTGGAAAACCCAAAAACATGTCAACTGCTGTCATGAGACAACCCCTTTAACGGTATAGGTCCCCCAAATGTCAGATGGCAACCCTGGATATCTCTTCTCTACCTTGTCCACCACTAGCTACTATTGTTAAATACTATAGTTCTGCACTTTATATACTGCATGCACAGTAGGTGTTGGCTTAGATACTGACTGGTGACTGTTTCATCCAGCCGTAGTTATAGAATCAAGGAGCTGGTCTCCTGGACAGAATTTGCACCATGTGTGTATTCTATCACTCCTGCAGATCCCTAGAAGTTGTAGGCTGCTATAGATAGTGGCCTATCATGTCTTATTATTTGTCTGCTTATTTGTCATTTTACGTGCTTGTTACTTCCCTGATAATAAAGTGCTGCAGAATATACTGGTGCTACATAAATGCAGATGATTATTTTTATAGAAAGGTCTTATTAATTGACAATACTGTCCCTCAATAGCCCTCAATACTGTCTGATGACATAAGAATATTGGCAGAATATTCACAGGAAAAATATGCAGGAAATTGAATTTCCGTCTGAAAACTTTTCTGCATCTCTACGACTCCCACTCTTGACAACACTGTCATTCTTCTGTATTATTCACCCACGTACCGTACTTTAAAGCACCACTTTCTCTCATCACTTTTCATTAATATTTCACTCTCATGTCACCGATTTTCTACTCTTTCAATCTGTTCATTCCATTTTTTTCATGCACTAGACACATTCTCTACAAACATTCACCACACATTTTATATCCTTCTGTAGTTCACTGAAGTCAGACCGGACACACTTTATTTTGCCTGTATTGTAGCTGTTACATAAAAAAATCCTGATGGGAATCTTCTTTTTCCACTTTGTAAAGGCTGTAATTCAGTTATTCGATATGGGCACTTTGGTAAATGTTATGTTTCATAGTATAGCTTATGCTCTGTACAGAATTATAGATCATATAACTTTCGATAAAATGGTGTTCTCACAATGCTGTTGAAAAGAGCATGCTCTTCACAGCCAGTTTCAGTCTTACACTTCTTGATAAGATAGTTTGCAGGGACAGTCGGTGTGTGCAGCCACTCGGCGGTCGGGGTCTCTCTCTGCATGGCCTTATTGAAATGACTGTGCAGAGTTATCAGCTCTACACTAACTGTGCCAGGGAAAAGGCAGGAACGGCTCATTACCATCCCTGCCTTTTATATTGCATAAACAGCCCTCAATGAGGGGATAGATCTACCTGCAGGAGGTATATACCTACGTACAGGGGCTTATATACCTACCTATCTACTAGGGGCGTAAATACATACCTACTGGCGTGCCTTTTTACATAACTACCAACTGGGGGTTTATATACCTACCTATATACAGAAGTTATATACGACCTACAAACAGGGGGCCGATATACATATCTACCTACCTACAGGAGGCCTATATGCCAAGTTATGGATGCATAGATTCCTTCCTACAGGGTTCTATATAACTACCTATCTTATTAGTTTACTAACTATCTTATTAGTTTCCTACTTATTCGGGAGGGGAGTATTTAGCCACCGTTCAACTTAATAGGGGATCTAGATACCTACATTTTGGGGAACCTATACATCTACCTAATGGGGGGCTATACACATATATAACTGAGGACTAACTACCTTTACCTATTGGCCTTCCTAGGTTGGGGGTGTAGCTACACACAATATTAAACTACCTCCTATATGGGTACACAAAACAAGACTAAAACTTGCTGCACAGATGGGAGCCCCATGGCTGTTTGGGGGCATTTTTACTGTTAGAGGCGTAAGAGGGTCATTATTACCAATTGGGACTCTATAAATGGGGAGTTTGTACAAAGGTAGGAATTGGCAGCCAAGTGCTTAAACTTGAGGAGTCTAAGGAGTTTGCCGGCCGGTATTTGTCCTGTTTTGCGCCGCGGGGGGGGGGGAGGGCGCCTTTTCTCCGCGATGAGCGGAGAAAAGCCCTTCCCCTTCACATTGAGAAGCACAGATTCCATCCGAAAACCGGACAGAAGATGCTTCTACAATGTGTTGCCGCCGGACCACCGCAGGACGGAAAACCCGTGCAGTGGGGACTGCTGCACGGGTTTTCCATAGAGCACAATTGTGCTAATTTTCGGCCGGTTTTTCAGGCAGTCTTAAAAACCGCAAACCGGCTGAAAAACCGGCCGAAAAACCATGCCTTGGATACATGCCCTAAGATGTTTGTTTGGTAAAGTCGTCATGGTGGTCTGGGTTGGATGAAGAAAAAAAGGCAAAGAAAACAGTTCATCAGAGAAGAGAATGACTTCACTAGAGAAGACGTCTCCTGTGAGTCCTTGGATGTAACTTTACTGTAATGACTTACATGTATGCAACTGATATCTACCACTGTATAGTCTTGTATGGCGACAATATTTGTCATTGTACAAGGGTTTATATCTAGTAATGGTATTGTCTATTATTCAGTCTTTGTGTGAGGGTTTTATGTGTTCATGATGTGTTGGTATTATTCAGCCACTATCTTGTAGTGATATGTGGACATGACGTGGCAGGATTATTCTGCCACTATGTTATAATAATTTGTGGCAGGATTAGTCAAACACTATGTTGTAGTGATATGTGATCATTGTGTGGTGGTATTATTCAATCACTAGGTGGGGGTGATATGTGGTCATGATGTATCGGTATTTGGTCTTAGTGGGATTATTGGTAACATTGACCTTGGGATTATGGTTATTTAGTAGTTTTATATATAGTACTTTGTGCTATAGCTTTTCATATAATCAGGCACGGGTTATTGATGATGCAGTGTGTCGAAGGGAAGGAAGAGGATTTATTTAGCCTAGAAATGGCCCTGTGCAGGTTACAGTCAAATCTCAAGACTATCAAGCGAAATGTGCTGCCCAGTGTAAAAAAAACCTCCAACAGGATAATGATCCAAAGCACAGCTCAATACATCCAAGAATGGCTAAGAGCAAAGCATTGGACTATTCTAAGCATTTTGCCCACGAGGAGTGGGCAAATACTAGTGGATAAGGGCAGAAGTCTCATTGAAAGTTACATAAATTGTTTCTGTTGCAGTGATTGCATCAAAAGGTTGTGTAGCAAAATCTTAGATTAAGGGCACCATCATTTCTGTCCAAGCCAGTTTAATTTTCCTCTTAGTTGATTTGCAGTAAATTAAAATAAAATGTTTTGGTGCTGTAGAAACAGAAATAACACACGCCACAGTGCACTCCTAGTGCAACACTGTATGTAATAAAAAATGATGTACGAGAAGTATAGTTTGGCTCTCACCTTGTGGTGTTGTACTTGATGGTACAAAAAATATATCGCAATGGTTTTATAGACCCTCTATCCTCCTGCAGTCCGCTGCCAATTTCGCCTCCTCAGTCAAGATATTCCATACCAGTCGCATCTTCAAAGGATATGCAGAATTAAAAAAAATCATGCAAGAAAAGGAAAATTTATTCTCTGTCAACAGAACAGGAAAGAGAATTCCTTACAGCTTAGAGAGCAGGTCACTGAACTGAAGAAGCCGACCACGAGCTGCCAGCAAAACGCATCGTTCCCTCCACCTAATATTTACGATTTTTTTCAGTCTGACATATTTTATACAGCAAGAGTGGTTAAATCTTTTTTTTTTTTTTATATATATGTTAAGCCTTATAAAAATAAATTAACTTTTGATCATACAAACAAGCTATGAGCTTTGACCACTTATGGGCAGATGCGAGAGTTGCTCTCTGTGCTGTAGAGGGATTCTCTTCCTGTTTAGGTTTAAAACTCACTTTTTTGCCCATAGGTTACTATGGGCAAAAGAGTGAGTTTTATACCTAAACAGTTTCATACATGTGGCCTTTTGTCTTTTGAGGTTGTTTTGCAGGAGTCATTGATATACTAAAATAAATTAATCATGTCTCCCTATAGACACCTCTTCTCAATAATAAAGTTAAATTCTTGAATTTTTCCTCGTAACGAAGATGCTTTAAGCCCCCTATCAGTTTGGTTGCTCGACTTTGTACATTCTCCAGAGCATCCTTTGTATGAACTGGAGCCCAGATTTGAGCAGCATACTCCAGATGAGATTGCACCAACAGAGCGGAAATACACACCAATATCCTGCTGGCTTTAGAGGCAGCTGATTGACATTGCATGCTGTTCTATAGTCTATGATCTACAAGTACACCCAGCCCCTTCTCAGCAAGCAATTCTTCTAGTTTTTATTCCACTAAAACATATGATCCCTGCAGATTATTCGCACCCAGATGCAGATCTTTATATTTTTACACACTGAACCTTATTTGCCAAGTGGATGCCCAAACACTGAGTATGTTCAAGTTTGCTTACAAATTATAACTTCTTCCTAAGAGTGCACATAACTTGTATTGTCTGTAGAAATAGAAACAATGCAATCCATCCTATTCTCTAACATTAAAAAAATTAACAAAAGTAGACAAAAGTCCTGAACCATGGAGTACATCACTTACCACCAGGTACTATTGAGAGCAAGAATTATTTACCACCACTCTCAGTAATTGGATTGAAAATTGGCTTAATGAAGATCCCAAACTATAATTTCTACAGACCTTAATGTACCCATTAGACATGAAGAACAATGAAGAACAACTGCAAACATTATTTCAGGGTCCAAAAAAACCATATCCATTGCCACTCTACTGTTCAAACTTCTTATCACCACTTTATAAAAACTAATTAGGTTGGTTTGGCAAGTACTGTCCTTCATAAAACGATACTGATTATAACTTATAATACTATTTTCTGCCACATATTATCGTCTATAGTCCCTTAAAGGGCTTTTCCACCTTCTTTTTTGTTAAAGTATGCTGCTAAGCCCCCAAGAAAAGAAAAAGAAACATAATCACCTGTGGACTGATGTTGGTTTCAGCGAATGTCCTCTTCCTGGGTACTCTGTTGTCTTCCACCTCAGGCCAAATGGAACATCACTGCTGCAGCCTTTGCTAGTGAAGGCATTAAACGTAGATTCCAGGCAGTGTCACATGACCTCTGTAGCCAATCAGAAGCTGCAGGTGTGACATTACATTTTTCCGGAACTGGAAGACAACAAAAAACCCAGGGAAGGGACCGGCAGGTGTACTGTTGGGACGAACATTAGTCCAGAGGATAGGAGATTTATAAAATTATTTTCCAAGAGGCTCAGCAGCACACTTTCATTAACAAAATTGGAGGTTGACAACCCCTTTAAGAGCCCCTCAAATAGTTTTCCCACCATAGAAAACACACAACATAACAAAGAAAACTAAAAACAGTATTTTATATTGTGAAATTCTTCTCTAAGTAGCTAAAGCCCTGTTCACATCTGTTAAAAATGGAAGTCATGATGCTCAGTTGGATCTATAATATGACTTAGAGTTTAATGGTATCCACCAGGATCGTGTTATGATGTTTGTTGTTTTCACAGCAAGAATGGCAGTACATTCTTCCTGTTGATACCTCCAACACAAATGTGAACAGAGCCTTAGCTTTTATGTTATTTTTTTTTCTTGATATTATTTGTATAATTTATAAATTTTTATGCATTGCACTAATTTCTATTGTCACTAAATAGCTCCATTGTATTTTTAACTGTCAATTGTGAGCAAGCTGGACTGACAGCAGGAATAACAACGAGGTAGGTATGATTATTGTGCTGCTTATAAGTACAATTTTACAGTTAGCCCATGTGTCAATATGCCAGCTTTATTTTTGTGACAAGAAAAATGTCAGATACAAAAGACAAAATATATTGAGCATACAAGACAATGAAAACTTTATTTTCTTTATTACTGTTCCCTAACAATGTCTGAATTTGTCATGTTTATAAGTTCCTAGTTTTTTGTCCTTGCCTCTTCAGCTTTGACACATTCAAACTATTGTACATTCTGTTAGTTAAGTTCTCTTCTTAATGTCATGTGTATGTGGGTCTTGCATGATAATCCTTCAAATACTAGTTCAACCCACATTTGTCTTACCTCAAAGGAGCTGTCAGTCAGATATGTCATTATACTGTATATGTTGTCTCATAAATTCAAACCTTCTCTAAGGAAAGCCACCTGACCATCATTTCCAGTGATCAGCTGTTATCACCAGGCAGAGGCATTGCTAGTACTACTATTTGCCACTTTTTCCACATAAAATTGATGTATCTTCTGATTTTATCTGTTCACTCTCTCTGTCTTTCCATCTAGCCCAGACCAATATGAAGGCTTTTCCCATCTATTACTCTGCTGAGTTTGTCACCCAGAAACTCTTGGTTCTTAGTTATGCACTACATATTACACATAGCAATCACAGATTTCTTCTCGGACACAATGCTTCTTAAGTCAGCCACAAAGTTCACTTCACAACCACAGTGCCCTCATAACAAGCATATTGCCCTCCATATCAGTTTTAATGCTCCTATTTCTGCTTCATTGTTACCATATCAGCCATAATGAACTTCATTCCTGCTACAATGTCCTCATTCTAGCTAATTTATCCTCAATGCCCCATGTGTCTGCCTCAATACCCCGTAGCCAACCACAATACTCACCAAAACATCCACAGTGCCTCTTGTCAACTTCAATATCCTAGGTGCACCCTATGTCAGCCACAATACCCTTATGTCATAGATTATGTTCTGCCAGTTAGTCAAGAAACCTATCAGAAGATCTACAATGCCTCAAGCCAACTACAATACCCTGGATGTGTCCTATGTCAGCCACAATACCCTTATGTCATATATTTTGTTTCTCATACCAGTCGAGATACCCACCAGAACATTCACAATATAGAAAATTGATCTACACCAATTCAAACTCCTTCAATGGCCATTTTTCAGCACAGGACGGGACACCACAACAACTGGAATTCCCCTATGGTGGAGCCCATCGAAACAACAAAGTACAGGTAAATTCCATATGGGAGATTAAGTCAATTGCAGCAATCACTAATCTTCTTAACATGGTTTATTCCTACGGAAGACAGACGGGCAAGACGTGTGTATAATGGCCTACAGCTTTGCGTCTTCCGGCACTTTTCCAAGATGGATCACCAGAACATCCACATTGCCCCACCACAATACTCCCACTGCACCTTATGTCAGCCATAATACCCTTATTCCATCCATTAAGTTCCCCATGCCAAACACCTTTCCTCTTATAGTTAGTTACTGAGAATAGGTAATGGAACTTTATTGCTTTTAAGATTGGTCATGAGAGCTAGTTTAAGATCTCATTTGTTGTGACCCATATAAATTTGATCCATTTTATAGACAACTTTCTGTGATTTTAAACCTGAAGGGATATCTTTATGTTCATTATTCTAAATTTACATTTTAGGTGTTTTTAACAAAACATCGTGAATTTTTTTTTATTTAAAGGAGTTTATAAAATCTCACCAGTACTGAGATACCTGCCATGGGGTACTACATCTATTCCTCAGTGCTCGGGTAATTAAATGTCCCCATTATTGTTGCATTTTGACAAATACAAGACATTCTCTTTGTGTAAGCCTGAAACCTCCATTGTAGAAATGTACCTAATAAACAGATCCCACTCACTTCTATTCAATGAGTCATTCCCAATGTTTTATTTATAGAATGCATAACACATTATAAGTGTAATCACTTACTGTATCTAGCATTAGCCCATACAAGGAGTTTGGTTTCCTTTTCTTGAGTTTCAGGCTCTGTTGTAACCTCCACCACAGACTCTGTCAGCTTTAATAGGAGAAAAACAGTGCTGGATACATCAATATTGTCACGGGTGCCCCTGCAACCCTCTCTCCGGGTAACGGGTGCATCCGTTTCCCGCTGGTGAGTGGCGCCATGACTCGCATGTTGGGTCGCAGGCGCGCTCGCTCTGCTGCTCTGTCCCCCACTCACTTACCTGGCCACGCTCCTGCCGATGCCTCCGTCTCCCGGCGTGCGCGTCTCCGCTCCCTAGGGCCCTTTTTAAGCCTGCCTTTTCCTGATCCCCTTGCCGGATCTTTAGTTCCTTATCACCTACAGAGAAAGTGTTCCTAGTGTCTTGTCTGATATATTGTGTATAGAGATGGGCGAATTTCTCAAAAATTAGATTCGCCGACTTCGCCGAATTTTTTTACAAAATTCGTTTCGGTCCGAATTACTTCGGGATGAATTGCGTTAAAAAACATCTACTGTATTTCCAGGCTGCAAAGAGCCCAAAGAGCCTGTAGGGTGCTGTAGAACGTTGTGCCGTGCTTAAATATGCAGAGGGAGCTTGGTTTGATCTTCATACAATGTTGTGTTTTAGTATGACACGCACATGACTGCCGCCGCTCTTAGAATCGCTTCACTCTTCAATTCCCTGGGCACTTAAGAGGGCAAAACTGACCAAAAAACATAAGCGGGAACGTAGCCAGATAAAGTCATGGCAGTGCCAGCTGGAAAGAAACAAGCTGAGGGCTCAGGTGGCAACATCAGTAGGCCACAGAGTGGCACAGTGACAGAGTGTGGAGGTGACAGCAGCAGGCACAGCAGCATAATGTCAGAGAGTGGCACAATGACATTCTGGAGGTGGCAAAAACAGGAGTAGGCCACAGAGTGGCACAATGACACAGTGTGGAAGGTAGGAGTAGGCCACAGAGTGGCACAATGACACAGTGTGTAGGTCACGGCCGGAGCAACAGCAGCAGCATGAGGACAGAGACTGGCACAATGAGAGGGTGTGGAGGTGACCGCTGCAGCAACAACAGCAGCAGCAGCATGAGGTCAGAGAGTGGCACAATGACAGATGGTTGGTTGCAGATGGAGAAACTGGCAGCAGATGTGTGGCATAAGGCGGGTGGCGGCATTAGAATAGTGGCTGACGCAGGTAGTTTGAACCCAGACTCATTTCTCAAAGTTTGGGTGAGGCGTCATGGCTGATGTAATCTGACGCCTCAGGCATTGGTGTGTGGAAATCCTGGCCGATCCACGCCTGATTCATCTTGACAAAGGTCAGTCGTTCCACATTTCCCGTGGACAAGCGGGTTCTCCTTGAGGTAACGATGGCCCCCCGCCGCACTGAACACGCGCTCTGATGAAACACTACTGGCGGAACAGGACAGCTTCTCCACTGCAAACTCGGCAAGTTGCGGCCACACATCCAGTTTGGCTGCCCAGTTGTCCAGCGGATCTTCTAACTGGGGTGGAGGTGCGTCCCAAATAGGCCCCACCCGTTGGTTTTTGGGGCGCCCGGTCCCCGCTGCTGGGGAACTGCCCTCCTCATCGGGGGTGGAAGCTGCTCTCAGCGACCCAAACTTAGGTTTTGTGATGGGGTGGGACTGCTTCGCCCCCCCCCCCCCCCCAGCAGCCGCGACAGTATTTTACAAAAAAGGGTTGCCACCAATTTAAAGTTTCTTTTTCAAAAAAAATTTATTGGTAACATGAAAAATATCCGGTTTTATTAAAAATTTGAATAAAATATTTCCCCTTTTTTAAAATTTTCTCTTTTTAATTTTAAAAACTTGGGTACGTTTCGGTCCCAAATGGACCTTTTTTAACTGAAAAAACGGTTTTTTTTATTTCTTATTTATCTCTTTCTTTTTTTTAAAAACCCGCGCCGCATTGTGTTGTATCAAATGAAACCCGGAAAATTTCCCGGTTATTTTTAAACAACCAATGCGGCGCGGGGGGGGTTTTAAAATAAGAAAGAGAATGAATAAAAAAAAAAAAACCGTTATGATTCGTGAAAAAAGGGCCATTTAGGGGGCCGAAAAGTACCCAGAGTATGTGAATTTAAAAAAGAAATTATAAAAAGGCAATTTGCTGTCCAATGTAGGCAACCGACTGTTGGTTCAGGTCTGCTCCATGTCCTGCTGCTTGGCAACTGCCCACCTCACTAGGTTGGTGTGGAAGCTGCTCATAGCGACTCCAGAACTTAGTTGCTGCTGATGGAGCTTTTGGTACTACGCCTTCACACCCGATGCCGGGACTCTTCCTACAGCAGCCGCGGCAGTAGTACGTGAGCGCTGAGGAACCCCCCGGTCAGACCTGTCAGAGGAGGGACAATGCCGCACATAGGCAGCGGCCAACTGACTACGGAGGATTTCTCTATAGTATTTGAGTTTGTCCTCCTTCTCAGCAGCTGGGAAAAAGGCTCCCATTTTTGACCAGTAGCGAGGGTCCAATAGGGTGGAGAGCCAGAAGTCATCTCTCTGCCGGATGGTGACTATTCGGCTGTCACTAGCCAGGCAAATCAGCATGCTGCATGCCATCTGCACAAGTGACTCCGAGGGACTCCCTGCCTCCATCTCCACTGTATACTGCCACGGTGCTTGCGGGTCATCTGCTTCGTCTTCCTCATCTCCATCTACCTCCTCCAGCTGCTCTTGCTCCTCCTCTCCTGTCACCTGGGTAGAAAATCCACTCATTTCACCAGACAATGCTTCTGCTCCAATGTCCTCCTCCTCCTCCAGTTCAGTCCCCACCGGACTTATGTGGCCGCGAGATGTAGACGCCACGTCTCCAGTCCCCTGCCCAGACAGATTTTTCAGCATCTGTTCCAGGACATGATCAGTTATGTTATTCATCCCGTAGTCCTGGCGACTGACAAATAACGTGGCCTCCTCAAATGGCCTCAGCAAACAGCAGGTGTCACGCATGAGCTGCCACTGGCTGACATCAAAGTTACACAGGGGAGTACTCCTGTCCGCCTGGATCATCAAAAAATCGTTAATGGCCTTTCTCTGTTCATACAGTCGGTCCAACATGTGCAGGCTGGAATTCCAACGGGTGGAAACATCGCATATCAGCGTGTATTGGGGGAGGCCGTTCTGCCTCTGCAACTCGAGGAGGGTGTGCCTGGCTTTGTAGGAATGGATGAAGTGCATGCACAGTTTCCTGGCCATTTTCAGAATCTTCTGAAGATCAGTGGAAGACTTCAGGAACCTTTTCACAACCAGATTGAACACATGCGCCATGCAGGGCGCATGGACCATCCCTCCTCGGTGCAGTGCGTACACCATGTTACTCCCATTGTCCGTCACCATGGTTCAGATTTGCAGTTGGCGCGGAGAAAGCCACACATCGATTTCTTGCTGCATGACGCGGAGCAGTTCCTCCCCTATGTGACATCGTTCGCCGAAGCAAGCCAGGTGTAGAACTACGTGACACCGCTGGGCCCAACACATGTAGTCTGATGGAGCAGTACTTGTGGAGGTTGAGATGGTGGTGGTGGTGGAGGAGGAGGAAGAGGAGGAGGCGGTCATTGGCGCAGTAGCAGCAGTTTGACAATGTAGAGGAGAAAGCGGCATCTCCTGTCCAAGTTGTTGGTGTGCCTGGGCAGGAAGCACATTCACCCAGTGGGCCGTAAAGGACATGTACTGGCCCTGACCATAGTTACAGCTCCACAGTCCGCGCTGCCGTTCACCTTGGAACAAACTGATAAGCTCAAGGACTGGCCCCCTTCTGTTCTACATATTTGTGAAGGGCTGGTACTCTGCCTTTTGGAAAATTAATTACGGTTTGGGAACTCTTCACCTCGGCTGGGCACAGGCCATTAATTCCTGAACGGTGCAGAGTCCACCATTCGGAAGGGAGGGACTGCAGTACCAAAAAACTTCGACAGGAGCACGTCCGTTTTCTGCACCTTAGGATGGTGGACGCATACTGTTGTCTCTTTGCAATCACCTCGTTGAAAGACTGCTAGCGCCATGAGTACCGAGGAGCAGGAGCGTCTGGACCGGGAGATGATGGCAAAGAGAAACAGCTCCCTTCTGCAGAGGTGGTGGAGCCTTGACTGCTGCAATGGCATGTTCCACTGGTCGTGCTGCTGCGGGGGCAGGATGGACCACCAAAATCTGAGCCGCGTTTCTCCCAGGCCACCGGATGGTGACGCGCATGTGTTGACGCAGGGCCGCAGTGCCAACGTTAGCCCCCGGCTACGCTTCACTTTCTGCCCACAGATTCTACATATACCCATATTCCGGCTCCTTCGGTGTCTTAGCAAAGAACTTCCACACCCACCGAGTAGCTGATTTTACCGCCAACGCTCCGCACTGAGTGACTACACCGCCGCGGCCTCTCGCTGAGCCCCTGTGCCGCTACTTTCTTGGACCTGCGAAGCGGGTTTTCCTACTCCGTGGCCACTTGGCTCCTGACCTCACACTGCTGCTACCCTGCTTACTCACGCCCACAACCCACTTGCTGGCTACGCCACTGCCGACGCGCAAGCTGACGCCCTCTTCTCCTGACGATGATGAAGCCCTTGCTTTTACCCGTTCCCAAGTGCGGTCAGCTACAATCATCATCAATTTGTGTTTCATCGTCACTGCTGTCCTCATCACCGGTCTTGGTATGCAGAGGCTGACCCCTCACAACAGGACCTTCCATGCCACTCTCCACATCTATACTTTGCTGCCTACTGCAAGAAGCAGGGGATATTGGCCCCATTTCTTCGCTGCCAAGTAGCTGCTGACTGTCCCTCCTCAAATTGTGTTCATCCTCGCTGTAATAGTGGCGCTGACCCAGACCACATAATAGATCTCTGGCTGAGGGAATCGGATGGGGCAGTGGCGGGTTGAGGACAGGTGGGTCCACTGACCGCTCCCCGGCCATGCCAACTAAGCGTTGTGTCTGACGTTCCCACCGACTCTTGGCTGGGGTTGTCAGATGTCATCTGGGAGAAAATGGATGACCTAGTCAACCAATCAAGAAACCCTTGGGTTGCTGGTCAACACACGGCCACTAGATGATGCCGGCAGCTCTGGCTTCACCGAATGACCCCTGCTGCGACGTCCTCTTACTGTGCTGCGACCTGGGCCTGCTCCAGGAATGTTTGTGCAACTGCCACTCGCATGTAAAGAGCCTGCCACCTCTCTGTCTGTTATACTGTTTGTTCTAAAATGAACAGACTCTTTTTAATGAAGATATCTGTATATGATAAATACACACCCTGTATTTGACTTCAAATGAACCCACTAACAAGCTTGGATAACCCTTGGATATAAATTGCGCTCCACAAATGGCCAGGAAAAATTTACTTGTATGTGGCATTTAAAAACACTGTGTATTTTACTGAATATAAAAGCACAAACAGGCTTAATTAAACTTCAGATATGAATTATGCTATAGCCAAAATTTCTTCTTGGCATTGAAAAACACCGTTTCTTTTACTGAGCACAACAGCTAAAAAACGCTTACTTGACCTTTGGATCTAAATTGCGCAAATGAAATGAGGTGCCAAAAATTACCAGCTATGTAGCGTGTTACAACGGCGTGTATTTTACTGAGCACAACAGCAGAAAAACATATAATTAACCTTTGGATATGAATTATGCTACAGGCAAAATTTCTTCTTTGGCGTTGAAAAACACCGTTTCTTTTAGTGACCACAACAGCAGAAAAACGCTTAATTAACCCCTGGATCCAAATTGCGCAAAAGAAATGAGCAGCCAAAGTTTGGATTGTAAAAAAAAACGCTGTTTCTTTAACTGAATACAACAGCAACAGGCATAGATAACCCTTGGATATTCAATGTGCTCAAGAACTGAGCAGACACCATTAAAATATATATGCAGCTGAATTGGACGCACACTGGACTTCAATTCCAATACCCCACAAAATCAAAATGTAAGAGAAGCAGTCTCTGAGACAAGCTGAGACACCCCCCAAAAAATCGCTGTATAAAAGTTTGTGTGAGATCTCAGCAGCAGAAGCAGCTTCACAGCACAGTGTGAGCAGTGTGAACTGCCAGCGTCGCGCCCGGACTTATATAGTGCGGTGACGTCACAGAATCCCGCCGGTCTCTGATTGGCTTCATCTCTGCACATGTCATTTAGGTTACTCCTTTCTTCCTCCCAGACTTCTTTGCCACATGTAACGCCATGTGCTCGCAGACATTTTATTAATTAAAAACACGCTTCATTCCCGCAAATCACCCCAAACTTCGACTTCATTCAGAATCGAAGTTTTCCTGAAATTCTAAATGAATTCCACTTCATTAGAATCGATTCGCCAATCTCTAATTGTGTACCGTACCTTTTGCCTCTGTCCCTCGACCACGAACCATTGCCACCTGTCTTGACCTTACCGCCTGTCCCCGACTCCGAGTTTGCCTTACAATTTTGTACCACGATGCACCTCGGCAGCCACTGACCGTTACAGTAAGATCCGGCCATGGATCCCGCCAAGGTGCCTCTGCCGAGCATCGCTGACCTTACCACCATCGTAGCTCAGCAATCGCAGCAGATCGCACAACAAGCACAGCAACTCAGCCACCTCTCTGCTATGATGCAGCAGCTCCTTTCCACTCAGCAGCAACAACCGACTTCTGCGGCTCCCGCTACTTCTACAGCATTGTGTGCTGGTCCAAGGTTTCGTCTATCTATGCTGATGAAATTTGATGGGGATTCCAAGGCCTGCAGGGGTTTTATCACCCAATACTCTCTGCATGTTAAACTGATGGGTAGTCAGTTTTCCACTGAAAGGTTGAAGGTGACGTTTGTGGTCAGTCTTCTCTCCGGAAAAGCCCTGACCCGGGCTACTCCACTGGGACAGAGACGACCCAGTCACGGCCAACCTTGCCACATTCCTCACTGAGTTCCGCAGTGTATTTTAGGAACAAGCCCGAGCCTCGTCTGCCGAGACCGCTTTGTTAGATTTGAGCCAAGGAGACTCTTCTGTAGGCGATTACACAATGCAATTCCGCACCCTAGCCTCAGAGCTATCATGGAACTATGCGGCGTTGGCTGCCACATTCAAGAAGGGCCTGTCCAGTCAGATCAAGGATGCCCTATCCGCCTGTGATCTTCCTTCTTCCCTGAGTGACCTTATCTCCCTGGCCATTCGGTTCGACGTACGCTTTTCTGAAATGCAAGAGGAGTTCCGTCAGCAACGCAAACCAGCCAGGGTGCGTCTTCTTCCTTGCCTAGCTCCGGTGTTTCAAAGGCCTCCACTGCAGTCTTCCCTGCCTGCCTCCGAGGAGGCCATGCAAGTGGACAGAGCCCACCTGACCCCGCAAGAGCTATCTCGATGGCATGAGGAGAACCTTTGCTTCTTCTGTGCTAGCCCTTAACACTTCTGCAGGGGCTGCCCGCTCCGTTCTCAGCATCTGGGAAATGCTCACACCTAGGCTACACAGAATTGGTGTCCCTAGGTGTGAACAGTTCCTCTCCCTGTTTAACAATGCCGATACAAGTCGAGTCCGGATCGGGAAACCGGTTTCAAGCTTCGGCTTTCCTGGACTCCAGCTCTGCCGGAAATTTCATGGACGCTGCCCTGGTGTCCAGATATAACCTCCCTGTGGTCTGCCTGGGTAAACCACTAGTTATCTCCTCTGTCAGCGGGGAGATTCTCCGTGACCTGGTTAAGTACTGTACGGAGCTCTTGTCCCTTCAAGTGGGGGCATTACATAAGGAGATACTTGCATTTTATGTGCTACCTCGTTCTTCCTCGGCTATTCTTCTGGGTCTCCCGTGGCTGCAGCGCCATGCTCCTGTGCTCAATTGGAAGACAGGCGAAGTCTTGCATTGGGGTCAAGATTGTCAGTCTCGCTGTATGGTGGCACCTCGCCCGGTGCTTTCCGCTTCTGTTACTTCAACGTCCAAGCCTTTGACGGGTCTTCCCGCCACATACCAAGAATTTGCGGACGTCTTCTCTGAGAAGCAAGCTGAGACACTACCTCCTCATCGCCCCTATGACTGCCCTATTGACCCTGCCCGGTACATATCCTCCCCGGGGCAGGGTTTATCCGCTGTCTGTGACGGAGACTCAGGCTATGTCGGCCTACATTCAAGAAAACCTTCTGAAGGAGTTAATTCGCAAGTCCTCCTCTCCCGCGGGGGCCGGGTTCTTTTTCTTAGAGATGAAAGATGGCTCCCTACATCCTTGTATCGATTACCGAGGTCTCAACAAGATAACTGTAAAGAAGCGGTACCCATTGCCGTTGATTACCGAGCTTTTTGACCGGCTCCGTGGATTTTTTCTAAATTGGACCTACGAGGAGCCTACAATCTCATTCGGATTCGTGAAGGAGATGAATGGAAGATGGCCTTCAACACTAGAAATGGGCACTTCGAGTACCTGTTCATGCCCTTCTGACTCTGTAATGCTCCTGCCGTCTTCCAGGAGTTTGCCAACAACATATTCAGAGATCACCTGTACACCTGTGTGGTCGTCTATCTGGATGACATCCTGATTTATTCGCCTGATCCAGAGTCCCACCAGGTCCATGTGCGGCAGGTTTTCAGGCGTTTACTAGTTAACCGTCTCTATGCAAGCTGGAAAAGTGCCTCTTCCACAAGACAAGTCTCTCCTTTCTTGGCTACATTATTTCGGACAAGGGTCTGCAGATGGATCCCACTAAACTGTCTTCCGTCTTGCAGTGGCCACGACCCGTGGGCCTCTGTGCCATACAAAGATTTCTGGGCTTCGCCAACTATTATAGGCAGTTCGTGCCACACTTCTCCTCACTGGTGTCCCCAATAGTGGCACTCACCAAGAAAAATGGTAACCCGAAGCTATGGCCACCAGCGGCTGAAGAAGACTTTTTAAAGTTAAAGTCTGCATTCGCTTCTGCACCGAGCTTTCCCAGCCTGATACGGAGAAACCGTTCTTCTTAGAGGTCGATGCCTCCTCAGTGGGGGCTGGGGCTGTGCCTACCCAAAAAGTGCTTAAAGGCAAGATCCTCACATGTGTGTTCTTTTCTAAAACCCTTTCCTCCGCTGAAAGGAATTATTCCATCAGGGACCGGGAATTACTGGCCATCAAACGGGCCTTGGAGGAATAGCGCTATCTCCTTGAGGGAGCTTGTCACCTGATCAATATCTATTTCGACCACAAAAACCTTCTATACCTGCAGATGGCCCAATGACTAAACCGGCCCATTGGTCTCTCTTCTTTTCCCGGTTCGATTTCCTAATTCATTTTCGCCCTGCGGAGAAGAATGTTAAGGCTGATGTTCTTTCCCGTGCCACTGACGTGATAGGGGATGAACCGGCTCTTTGGCACATTATTCCTCCTGAACGCTGCTCCCATTGACCTCCAATGGATCCCACCGGACAAGACATACATGAGACTGGCACTGTGGAAAAGGATACTAATATGGGGACATTGCTCTCGAGTGGCTGGTTATCCAGGGTTGCAAAAATCTTGTTCGCTGATCTCTCATTTTTATTGGTGGCCTTATCTTGTTAGAGACGTTCGTAAATTCGTTGAATCTTGCACTTCCTGCACCGGTAACAAGTCGCCTCATCCTAAGCCGGCGGGTTTGCTTCAGCCACTTCCGATCCCCAATTGCCCTTGAACCCACGTGGCTATGGACATTATCACGGATCTTCCTCCTTCCTCCAGTAATACTGTTGTCTGGGTGGTCACTTACCGGTTCTCAAAGATGTCCCACTTTGTCCATCTGCCGGGTCTTCCCTCTGCTCCTTGTCTCACCAGCCTTTTATTACAGCACATTTTCCGGTTGCATGGACTTCCTCAGCATATCGTCTCGGACCGAGGGGTCCAATTTGTTTATAGGTTCTGGCGCTCTCTCTGTTCCCAACTACAGGTTAAATTGCATTTCTCTTCGGCCTATCATCCACAGACAAATGGGCAAGTGGAGAGGGTTAATCAGGTCCTGGGCAGCTACTTGCGCCACTTCGTTTCGGCACGTCAAGACGACTGGGCCAACCGGTTACCTTGGGCAGAATTTTCCTACAATTCTTTGGACTCGGAGTCTGCCAGTGCCTCCCCCTTTTTCATTGCCAATGGTCGTCATCCCCACCCACCTCTCAACCTCTCGGTGCCCCCCCGAGGTTCCTGCCATGGAGGATCTGCTCCAGGACTATTTGGGATCAGACACGCTAGTTTCTGCAACGGGCATCTGCTGGTATGAAGACACAAGCAGATAAAAAGAGAAGACCTTCGCTAATTTTCTCTCCTGGTGACAAGGTGTGGTTGTCACCCAGATATATCCGTCTCAAGATCAGCAGCTACAAACTGGGCCCTCGTTTCCTATGGCAATTCGAGGTGCTGAAACGCATCAACCCGGTGGCATATAAGCTCCGTCTTCCACCGACTATGCGTGTCCGGAACTCCTTCCACGTCTCCCTCTTGAAGTCGGTAGTCCTGAATAGTTTTTCCTGGAAGGTTGCCCCTAAGACTCCTGAGGCTGATGCCACCAACGTATTTTCTATAAAGGAGATTTTGGCTATGAAGACGATCGGGGAAAGCGACATTTCGTCATTGATTGGAAGGGGTTCGGGCCAGAAGAAAGGTCCTGGAAGCCAGAAGACAACATTCTGGACCATAACCTACTCCAGAAAATCCTCTGGGCCAGAAATAGGGAGAGGCCAAATGGAGGGGTACTGTTATGGGTATACGAGTGGCGCCATGACCTGAATGTCGGGTCGCAGGCGCGCTCGCTCTGCTGCTCTATCCCCCACTCACTTACCTGGCCGCGCTCCTGCCGATGCCTCTGTCTCCCGGCGCGTGCAGCCCCGCACCCTGCACTGTTAAATTTACAGGGCCAGTGGCCCGGTAATTCCCTATCACCGGACGCTGCCCCTATTTAAGCCTGCCCTTTCCTGATCTCCTTGCCGGATCTTTAGTGCCTTATCACCTACAGAGAAACCATTCCTAGTGTCTTGTCTGATATATTGTGTACCGTACCTTTTGCCTCTGTCCCTCGACCATGAACCATTGCCGCCTGTCCTGACCTTACCGCCTGTCCCTGACTCCGAGTCTGCCTTACAATTTTGTACCACACTGCATCTCGACTGCCACGTCAGAGGTAGCGACTTGGTAGACTCCCGCCACAGCTAGTCCATCCCGCTTTGCGGCGGGCTCTGGTGAGTACTGGGACCTACTTCGATTCCGCTCCCTGGCGTGGCTTATACCATCGCTTGCGGTGGTCCAGATTACAAATATTTTTACCATCAAAGGGTTGTCCATTGACCAAAAATAATTTTCTAAAGAATACCTCTTCCAAAGTTAAGCACTTTTGTAATGCACTTTTAATAAATTTCCTGTGCATTTCCTGCAATTTTACTTCACCTGTTTGATGACAAGTTTAGTAATTTTGGGCGACATGTATGTAAGATTTTTAAGGGGTGCAAGAAATGGAGTTTAGTACTGCCATGTTTTTTTGCTAGTATTTCTATTTTTCTTCAGGATTCCTTTATGGAGTATATTGGACCCACTGGACTACATCACTCCTGCATTAGATCTATTACTTGGAACATTTAGTTAACAAGTGATGTAGCTGGTGAGTGTTTATTTAAATAAAGTATTTTTATTGTGGTTTTTTTTTGTCCTCTTATTTCAAAACTAGTAATGGAGCTGTCTAACAGATACCTCTCATTTTCTATCACTGGGGCTTTGTGTCAGCCCACAGCTGACAATAACCCTCTCTCACAACTATCACAGTCTCCAGCGAACCAAGGGTACTGGAAAGAGCCAGGTTGCCATCAGAAGTGGACCATCTAATGTGATGGTCTGCTCCCGGGATGACTGCAGGCTGGTATTTTTAGGGAGAGAACGGATATATCCATAGACCTAATTGTCCTGATATTATCAGCTTGCAGTTGTTGGTTTTACTATGATTGGTTATGAAAACAGGTGGCGATCTCACCTTGTTTCCATTAAAAAAAAATTATATATTGAATATAGAGGGATTGATATTTTTAAATGTTTAATAAATAATTTTAAAAAGGCCCCAGGTGGGTAAGTACGGCCCCAGGCAAGTAGGATGTCTTCCTGCTTTTCATGGCTCTTAAAGGGGTTTTGCCACGATGTAATGTTGACGTGGGATCCTCCAAAATGGGTATTTAATCACTTTTCTAAGTATATGT
This sequence comes from Phyllomedusa bahiana, assembly GCA_025379985.1. NCBI lineage: Eukaryota > Metazoa > Chordata > Amphibia > Anura > Hylidae > Phyllomedusa > Phyllomedusa bahiana. The sequence goes on from JAODAL010039120.1 coordinate 19,801, forward strand.
GATTACAAAAAGTGAAGCCTCTGAGAGCTACAGCATTCTTTCCATGCTCTTAGTTACTGGACAGTTTGCATTAGACACGACCAGGAGCTGATCTGGCCGGGCTTGTGCTGTCTGCACTTCTTATCTGATGACAGGGAACATGAAGGAGATAGCAAGGGACTGTGGAGAAATATCCTGTCTTTTGTATAGAGAATCCACTGGTTCTAATGTAATTATTTGTGTAAACATTGTAGATGCTCCCTGGCACTGCTTGTCTTTGCTCAGACCCCCTCCTTCTCCCCTGTGACTCAGCATGCTGAGTTAATTTTGTCTCCTGATCAGACAACAGGTAAGGAACTTACTTCTTGGCAAAACCCCTTTAACTGCTCATGCATCCCGAGGATGCAAAAACAGTTAAAAATACTTGGTTGCAGGGGGGGCATGGCCTGGCACTGCATGGCGGCGGACGCTTGAATCGCAAGCTCCGTGGAGAACCTCTAAAACGGCTCACCTAAACCCTACCTAGAAACCTGTAACTAAGAGCTACAAGTGGAGGAACCTGCACAGACACGGGGGAGACGAACCTGATCACCTGAAAGCCGGAGGTGCGACTTTGAGAGCGGACACTGTTGGAGGAGCGTGGAGGACCTTCGGGGCTGGAAGGCAGAGAGACGCGACCGCCGGAACTCAGGCTCCCTCGCTGAAGAGGTAACGGCACTTGTCGGGACAGCGGTGAACTGGCCGCAGCACAGCAGCGCCGGACCAAAGCAGGGGCTTCTTAGAGAAACCGCGATCTCACAGCGCAGCTCCTTGACACGGCCCTCAGCGGGAGAAAACCAGTGGCGGGAATCCTGGGATCTCCCAGCACTTGGCCACTCTGGGCGGCTCGTTCCTTCATTAAAGGCTGCCGGAGCTCCGGCTATAACAGAGTAAAACACCACATATTTCCTCCTACAGCCAGAAGAAACAACATCTTTCTGTGAGTACTGCCATACCACATGTGGTAAACTGTGTAGGCGCCATTTTAACTACACAACAGCCTCCTTTGAAGCTGCAGCAGGAGGCCATTATAAAAAAAAAAACGTGATCCTGAGCCAGCCCCTGCATATCACGCATACCTTGAGGGGAGATACAGAGACTGTCTCTACACTACGATAGCAGGTTACTGCACAACAGTTCCCCATATAACTGCCTAATTTTGTTTGGCTGTTGCTATTGCAGGAGAGCACATATATCGCTCTTTTAGTGTGGTCTCAGCGCCTGTAACTGCTTTTCTCCTCCTCGGTGGCCATCAATAAGGGACATATAAACATTCCATTGACCTCAATGCTCTCCCGCTTTAACCCTTATGTTTAGTTGCACAACTGTTCACGTTCCTCGCAATACAGAATCACTTTGATACCTCATAAGTGGTCCATTTGAAATCGTGCATCATCACTGTTTAAAAGTTATCATCACTTATCAGGTCCTTATAATCTAAATTCCTGGCAATCTTGAAGGACTATTTTTCTCCTTACAGCTCCTATATATTACCTCAGATCAGCAGGGTGAACCTTCCAGAACTCACTCTCAGTAACCATACCCTGCAATAATGGGAGGTACGTCTAAAAGAAACAACAAACCACAAAAACCTGTGAAACTGAGTTTTTTCAGAATCCTCCATCCAATACAAGACAGCAAGTGGAAGCCAATCATTCTCTACCTGCCTCACCAACACCTTCTCGTTCAGAACCAGGGGACACAGACAACCAAATGCCTTTTGGAGGCTCTACTCTTGCGGAGGATACCCTCCAGCGTCTTTTTACATCATTCAGAGAGAATCTCCAGGCAGATTTTAAACACATGATGGGAGACCTACGTAGAGACCTCCACTCGCTTGTCTCTAGAACAGAACACATTGATTTGAAACTGGGAGAATTTGTGACCTCTCATAATATGTTAATTGACGCCAATTCCGCGTTAGAAGATGAGGTCCAAAGACTGTCTGCAAAAGTGATGGATTTGGAGGATCGTTCCAGACGGAACAACAGTCATATAAGGGGCATAACAGAATCTGTCAGTTCGGATTAATTCCTGACCTTTCTGACGGACCTGATGGCACTCGTCCTCCCCGAGGCATCCTCATTGGATCTCGCAGTCGATAGGATCAACAGATTGCCCAAACCTAAACAACTTCCATCCTCAGTCCCACGTGATCACCAGAATTCACTTTTTCCGTATAAAAGATGAGTTTCTAAAAGCATTGAGGAAAGAGTAAACATTGCCGGAGAGATTTGCCAATCTATCCATTTTCCCGGACTTATCGGCTGGTACGATGTTGCGCAGAAAATAATTTCTTCCCTACACTAAAATCCTAAGGGACAATAACATTAATTACCACTGGGGGTTCCCAGTTAAGTTGATCATCTCCAGAGAAGACACCACTTACATCTGCCACTCCCCGGCAACAGTGAAAGATCTGCTAGCCACATGGAACCTTCTAACCACTCCATCGACATCCCTGATAAAAAAAGGAAGAAATAGACCAGAAATCATCTCGCCTCTTTGGTCAGAAAAGCAGAAGCGCCAAAGAATCCCCCCGCACACTTGAAAGTCTAGGTGCATCTTCTTCTTCAGATCTCTAACACCTTTCAGGTTAATTTTATCTGATTTCATCTGTTCCTCGACCCTGCAGGGACCAGCTGTGGACTTTTACCCCACCGACATTTCCGAAATATCGGAAATCTTTCCTTATGTTAATGTAAATTTCAACTGATGTTGGTTTATGTTTGTTGGCTGTTAGTTTTACGCAGCCTTTCCTCTGTTTTATTGCCAACTCTAGTGGATATTGCAAAGCATGTCAGTTCCATGATTTAGCTACCACAGACAGCCATTTTATCTTTAACTACTCTGCTCTGCCTAATTCTCTTTCTTTAGCAAGATGGGTGTCAAATTTCTGTCCTTGAATGTGAACGGCCTGAATTCACCGTTTAAACGATCTCTTCTTTGGAGAGATATCCTTAGATCTCGAGCAGACATAATATGGTTACAAGAGACTCATCTAACTGCGGTGGACTCGGGCCTTTTGCATCACAGGAGATTTCCGGTAATATTTCATTCCTCTTTAGACACCAAAAAAGCTGGAGTAGCCACACTTATTAAGAGTTCGATAGCTTTTAAACTCCTAGATACACTTATAGATGCCAGGGGATGTTATATTAAATTGAAATGCACTCTAAACTCCCTACAATATACCATCCTCTCGCTTTATGCTCCCAATACCCATCAATGTTCTTTTATTCGTAAAACAATCCAGAAAGCTAAAAAATTTTCATCATCCAACCTGATAGTCTGCGGTGATTTTAACTTAGTTGTACACAGGCACTGGGATAGATCTTCGGGTGGGACTAGGACCTCACCAGAGCTCCGTGACATCCTTAGAGAACAACACCTGCACGATCATTGGAGATACTCTCACTCGGGAGAGAGGGACTATTCATTCTACTCAGCGGTTCAAAAGTCGCATTTAAGAATAGATCTGTTCTTAGTTGACAGAACGGTTCTACCTAATGTGATCTCTTTGGAGATTGGCGTAAGAAAATGGTCTGACCATGCGCCAATCTATATGACCATCAAAGATAGATTTGCCCCCCCTACCTTCTTTCCCTGGCGAAATAAACAATTTTTTGCTAAGGTCTGCCGACATAGTTCAGGAGCTTAAAAAAGCGCTTACGGAATATTTTGACATAAATACCCCCACCGCACCCTCGATCAGCTCCTTATGGTGTGCCCACAAAACCTTCATTAGGGGAATACTAATTGCTATAGCCTCTAGGGAAAAAAAGAAGAGAGATGGAGAGCTCACTGTCCTTCTAGATAAAATAGCACATTCAGAGCGGAAACTCAAAACTGCTTTTAGTCCAGAAGTGGAGGACGAATTTAAAGAACTTAAATCGCAGTTACAAAAACTTACACTTAGACAATATGAGCGTCATCTAATTAAAAGCAGATGGAATTTCTATCTTGCGGGGAATCGACCGGGAAACATTTTGGCTCAGAGAGTAAAAGCCTTCCAGGCTAGAACCAAAATAGATTACCTGACCACTTCAAAAAAAACAAGGATTTTTGACCCTCAAAAGATAGCAGATTCATTCGCGGATTATTACAGTTCTCTATATAACATTGGAAAGGATAGCTCGGTCTCTCCGGTTTCCTCTTTGGAGGCTTCAAAGTTTCTTGCAAAAATAGACCTACCTTCTCTCTCAGAAGAACAGAAATCTTGTTTAGACAAGCCAATTACTCTGAGTGAGCTAGAGCAGGTCGTACGGCAATCCAAACTTAATAAATCACTAGGGCCGGCTGGTCATTCTAATGAATATTTTAAACTTTTCGGCCCGATTTTAAACTCTCACCTCTTAAACATCTTCCAACAGATAATTATCAGTGGCACCCCCCGAGAGATGTTAGAGGCCACAATCACCACAATACCTAAAACGGGGAAATCCCCCGACCTAGTCACAAATTACAGGCCTATTTCCTTGCTAAACTGCGATATCAAATTTAACTCCAAAATCATTGCTAACAGGCTACAAACTATCCTCCCTTCCCTTATTAATATAGACCAAGTTGGATTCATTCAAGGGAGGCAGGCAAGGGATGGGGTTAGGAGAGTAATTGATATCCTTCATTTTGTTGATAGGAATCGTATGCCCGTGGCCCTTCTCTCCCTAGATGGAGAGAAGGCCTTTGACAGAATGAATTGGACCTACCTCCGAGAAGTTCTGAATAATTTTGGATTTGAGGGCAATTTTTTGAAGGCCATCCTGGCTCTTTATACTTCCCCTTTGGCGAGGGTACTCACCTCCGGTTATTTTTCCCGCTCTTTCTCAATCACTAATGGCACACGTCAGGGATGGCCCCTGTCCCCCCTGATTTTTTATTTATGCGTGGAGCCGTTAGCGCAACTGATCAGGTCCTCACCTATGGTCTCTGGGATACCAATATTCGATACAGAGCATAAAGTCAGCCTCTACGCCGACGAAATTTTAATTATGTGTAGGGAACCATTAATTTCAATGCCAGCTCTCCTACTCCTGCTAGATCAATATTCCAAGTAGGCCACCACCTGTTGGTTCAGGGTCTGCTCCAGGTCCTGCTGCTGCTGCTGCTGGCGACTGCCCTCCTCACTAGGTGGGTGAAGGAAGCTGCTCATCAGTGACTCCAGACTTAGGTTGCTGCTGATGGAGCTCGTACTGCTCCTACCCCCTCTCCCCCACTTTCCCCCAGCAGCCGCGGCAGTAGTACGTGAGCGCTGAAGAACCCCCCGGTCAGACCTGTCAGAGGAGGGACGATGCCGCATATAAGCAGCGGCCAACTGACTACGGAGGATTTCCCTATAGTATTTGAGTTTGTCCTCCACTGTATACTGCCACGGTGCGTGCGGGTCATCTGCCTCGTCTTCCTCATCTCCATCTACCTCCTCCAGCTGCTCCTGCTCCTCCTCTTTTGTCACCTGGGTAGAAAATCCACTCATTTCACCAGACAATGCTTCTGCTCCAATGTCCTTCTCCTCCTCCTCCATTTCAGTCCCCACTGGACTCATGTGGCCGGGAGATGTAGTCGCCACATCTCCAGTCCCCTGCCCAGACAGATTTTTCAGCATCTGTTCCAGGACATGAAGCAGTGGAATGACGTTATTCATCCCGTAGTCCTGGCAACTGACAAATAATGTGGCCTCCTCGAATGGCCTCAACAAACGGCAGGTGTCACGCATGAGCTGCCATTGGCTGACATCAAAGTTACATAGGGGAGTACTCCTGTCCGCCTGGATCATCAAAAAATCGTTAATGGCTTTTCTCTGTTCATACAGTCAGTCCAACATGTGCAGGCTGGAATTCCAACGGGTGCAAACATCGCATATCTGAGTGTGGTGGGGGAGGCCGTTCTGCCGCTGCAACTCGAGGAGGGTGTTCCTGGCTTTGTACGAATGGATGAAGTGCATGCACAGTTTCCTGGCCATTTTCAGAATCTTCTGAAGATCGCTGGAAGACTTCAGGAACCTTTTCACAACCAGATTGAACACATGCTCCATGCAGGGCGTATGGACCATCCCTCCTCGGTGCAGCGCGGACACCATGTTACTCCCATTGTCCGTCACCATGGTTCCGATTTGCAGTTGGCGCGGAGAAAGCCACACATCGATTTCTTGCTGCATGACGCGGAGCAGTTCCTCCCCTGTGTGATTTCGTTCGCCGAGGCAAGCCAGGTGTAGAACTGCGTGACACCGCTGTGCCCTACACATGTGGTATGATGGAGCAGTACTTGTGGAGGCTGAGATGGTGGTGGTGGTGGAGGAGGAGGAGGCGGACATTGTTGCAGGAGCCGTAGTTTGACACCGTGGAGGAGAAAGCGGCGTCTCCTGTCCAAGTTGTTGGTGTGCCTGGGCCAGAAGCACATTCACCCAGTGGGCCGTAAAGGACATGTACTGGCCCTGACCGTAGTTACAGCTCCAGACGTCCGTGTTGCCGTGCACCTTGGAACAAACAGATAAGCTTAAGGACTGGCCCACCTTCTGTTCTACATATTTATGAAGTGCTGGTACTGCCTTTTTGGAATTGAAATTATGGCTTGGAACTCTCCATCTCGGCTCGGCACAAGCCATTAGTTCTCTGTACGGTGCAGTTCCACCATTTGGAAAGGGAGGGACTGCAGTACCAACAACTTGGACAGGAGCACGTCAGCTTCTGCACCTTAGGATGGTTGGATGCATATTGTTGTCTCTTTGCAATCGCCTCGCTGAACGACTGCTGGCGCCATGAGTACCGAGGAGCAGGAGCATCTGGACCGGGAGATGATGTCAAAGAGAAACAGCTCCCTTCTGCAGAGGTGGTGGAGCCTGACTGGCTGCAATGGCATGCGTGCCACTGGGCGCTGCTGCTGCTGCTGTTGCTGCGGCGGCAGGATGGACCACCACATCTGAGCCACGTTTCTCCCAGGCCACCGGATGGTGACACTGCATGTGTTGACGCAGGGCCGTGGTGCCAACGTTAGCTCCCTGGCCACGCTTCATTTTCTGCCCACAGATTCTACATATACCCATAAAAGGCTCCTCCGGTGTCTTAGCAAAGAACTGCCACACCGCCGAGTATCGGATTTTACCGCCAACGCTCCGTACTGAGTGACTACTGTCGCCGCTGCCTCGCTGAGCCCCTGTGCCGCTACTTTCTTGGACCTGCGAAGCGGGTTTTGTACCCCGTGGCCGCTTGGCTCCCGACCTCACACTGCTGCTACCCTGCTGACTCACGGCCACACAACCCACTTGCTGGCTGCGCCACTGCCTGACGCGCAAGCTGACGCCCTCTTCTCCTGACGATGATGAAGCCCTTTCCTCACAAGGCTCCCAAGTGCGGTCGGCTACATCATCATCTATTTGTGTTTCATCGTCACTGCTGTCCTCATCACCGGTCTTGGTATGCAGAGGCTGACCCCTCACAACATGACCTCCCATGCCACTCTCCACATCTATACTTTGCCGCCTACTGCAAGATGCAGGGGATATTGGCCCCCATTTCTTCGCTACCAAGTAGCTGCTGACTGCCCTCCTCAAATTGTTCAGCCGCGCTATATAGTGGCGCTGAGCCCTGACCACATAGTAATCTCTGGCTGAGTGAACCGAATGGACAGAGGCGGGTTTAAGACAGGTGAGGGCCGCTGACCCGCTCCCAGGCCATGCCAACAAAGGGATGTGTCTGATGTTCCCACCGACTCTTGGCTGGGGTTGTCAGATGTCATCTGGGAGGAAGTGGATGACCTAGTCAACCAATCAAGAACCCTTGGGTTGCTAATCAACACATGGCCGCTAGATGACAGTGGCAGTTGTGGCCTCACCGAGTAACCCCTGCGGCGACGTCCCCTTACTGTGCTGCGACCTGGACCTGGAATGATTGTGCCTCTGCCACTCGCAGGTGAAGAGCCTGATACCTCTATGTCTGACATACTGTTTGTTCTAAAATGGACAGACACTTTTTGATGAAGATATCTGTATATGATAAATACACACTCTGTATTTGACTCCAAATGAACCCACTAAGAAGCTTGGGTAACCCTTGGATATAAATTGCGCTCCACAAATGGGCAGGAAAAATGTACTTGTATGTGCCGTTTAAAAACTCTGTGTATTTTACTGAATATAAAAGGAAAAACAGGCTTAATTAACCTTCGGATATGAATTATGCTACAGAATTTATTCTGTGGCGGTGAAAAACAAAATTTCTTTTACTGAGTACAACTGCAGAAAAATACTTAGTTAACCCTTGGATGTAAATTGCGCAAAAGAATTGAGCAGCCAAAAACGACCAGCTTTGAAGCGTATTACAATGGCGTTTTTTTTACGCTACACAACAAGAGGAAAACTTGTAATTAACCTTCGCTTGTGAATTATGCTACAGGAAAAATTTATTTTTTGGCGGTGAAATAAACGTTTTCTTTTAGTCACCACAGCTGCAGAACAAAGCTTAATTGACCCCTAGATGTAAATTGCGCAAAAGAATTGAGCAGCCAAAAATGAAGGGGTATTTGTATTGTAAAAACGCTGTTTCTTTAAATGAATACAACAGGAACAGGCTTAGATCACCCTTGGATATTCAATGTGCTGTGAGCAGATAGCATTAAAATGTATATGCAGCTGCACTGGACGCACACTGGACTTCAGATCCAATACCCCACAAAATCAGAAATAGAACATTAAGAGAAGCAGTCTCTGAGACAAGCTGAGACACCCCCCAAAAATCGTTGTATAAAAATGAGTTCTTTAGTATCAGCTATCATAAGCAGCCCCGGCAGCACCTTCCGTAATCAGTACAGTGAGAGCGGTATGAGCTCCCAGCGTCGCGCCCGGATTTATATAGTGCGGTGACATCACAGAATCCCGCCGGTCTCTGATTGACTTCATCTCTGCACATGTCATGTAGGCTATGCCCTTTTTTCCTCCCAGAGTGCTTTGCCCCATGTAACGCCATGTGCTCGCAGCCATTTTATCAATCAAAAGCACACTTCGTTCACGCGAAGTACCCCAAAGTTCGACTTCATTCTGAACCAAAGTTTTTCTGAAATTCTTAACGAATTCCACTTCGTTAAAATCAATTCGCCCATCTCTAATGACTGCACAGATTATGACAGAATCTGTTCTGTTAAACGCTGATACATCTAGAGCTACAAAGAGTTACTTTTTTCACTTATCGTGGTGAACTATCTTTGAAATACAGTGATTATATTTCTCACATATCACATAATCTCCAAAAAATTGGGAATCTCGCAAGAGAACAAAGAGTGACTTTTGATCACTATATTTACTATTTTGCCATAGGCAAACTTAAACTCTATCAGTTCTCTATCTATTAAACACTAAAACGTAACTTTTATTATATCTAACTCTTAACCTCTATACACACTATTTAAAAACCTGATCTCTATCCTCAACATTTAACCCTTTTTGCTGATTCCCTATATAATAATTTTTGAAGAAACATGATATATGTGATTAAGTACGGTCAAGTGGATATAGCACAGTTGAATATATGACTATGGAAGCATCAGAGTTCATATATGTGTTTTTTTTTTGTTTTTTGTTTTACCCCCCGCCCGTCCATCGCCCTCGCGCCCCTTCCCCCCTCTCCTCTCCTCTCCCCATTTTGCCTCTACGTTTTTCCTCATTATCCCTGGGTCCTGTAATGACGACAGATATTCATCACGTGAGGCCACGGTTTCTATTTAACAGATTGGGGATGCATGTATATTGCTTTTGCAAGGGACTATTCATGTATGTACACATGGATGTAGAGATTTATTGTTCCTGCTTGCGGCGCTGGTCTAGTGCGAAGCGGATACAACTAGATCCAATGGCATTTGAGATACAGGAGTTCTTGCCTGCTCCCATTGTGATATGGTGGATTGAATGGCTAGCTGTGAGCCGTAGGAGAGAATCTTCAATGGGGAACTTGTGAGGTCAGACTGTGGGAGGGAGGGAGGACTAGCCATAGAGCCTACAGTATTATTAAAATGAGTATGAATATTACATGTGAAAGAGAAGTAGTTTATGAATATAGTCTTGAGACAATACTATACAATGCAGTGGAACATGTATTTAATGGGGCCTGCAGCTCTATTGGAATGAATATGCATATTACATACATAGGAGAAGAGCTTATGGAAGATAATATGACAGTGGTCTATTGTACAGTGGAGTTTATATTCCCAATGAATATGCATATTAGATATTGAAGAGAAGGGGCTTATGGGAATTGACAAAGATGGCAGTGTGCTGTGTAATGTGATACCTAGTCTGCTTAGTTCATTCTTGGTGAGCCATGCAGTTGCAATAATATGAGAGAAGCGAGATGGAAGCCCATCACAGTCAGGGCTGAGGTGTTTGTTGGTGCAGTGCATTGGCACGGGCAGTACGGTAAGATGGGGCGCAAGCCCGTTATGGAGATGGCGAATTTGACTGAAGGTTGTTGGCTCATGAGAGCATGGTGGCAGCTTTAGCAGGACATATTATGAGTGTGGGCAGGCAGAAGGGGGAGTGGGCTTTATGTGGATTCTCTGATGGCTAATTGGTGAGCACCTGAATGGGGTGTTTACCTAACATGATATAAAAGGAAGTGAGCTCAGACCACATGTGATCGGACCTCTAAGCCTTGATAAAGCCAGGTTAGCTGGAGAAACATGTCGGCGAGGTCAGGCATGACGTTTTAAATTGTGATCTCTCACCTCTGTCTACAAGTGTCACCTGCTGCAGACGGTGTCACAAGGGGGCCTTATTTGTTCTGTGTCTATGAGATTAGGGACGACTGCCCAAGTAGTTGGCTTGGGATCCCTTACTGAAGCTAGTACTTTGCTATAGATATAAGGCTCTCCAGTTAATAGGTGGGGTTCCACCAGACTTGATGATAGAAAGGGAGTTATTCCCTCTTTCAGAAGCAAAAAGGGTTAAATGATGAGGATAGAGATCAGGTTTTTAAATAGTGTGTATAGAGGTTAAGAGTTAGATATAATAAAAGTTACGTTTTAGTGTTTAATAGATAGAGAACTGATAGAGTTTAAGTTTGCCTATGGCAAAATAGTAAATATAGTATTTCTCACATACACACATCTCCATTACAGGCAGGTTATTATTTTGGGATATTGTTCTCTGCGCCAAAGAGTTACTTTTTACACTTTTAAGGTGAAACACCTTTGAAATACATGGGTATATGTAGAATCTGTGGGCAGAAAGTGAAACGTGGCGACAGACCTAATGTTGGCACCATGGCCCTGCATCAACATATACAGCGTCACCATGCAGTGGCCTGGGAGAAACGTGTCTCAGATGTGGTGGTCCATCCTACTGCATCAACAGCAGCAGCACTCAGAGGCACGCATCCCATTTCAGGTAGTCAAGGCTCCACCACCTCTGCCGAAGGGAGCGGTCTGTCTTTTCCATAATCTACCAGTCCAGATGCTCCTGCTCCTCACTACTCATAACGGCAGCAGTTTTTCACCCAGGGGATTGCCCAGAGACAGCAGTATGCTTCCAGTCATCCTATGGCGCAGAAGCTGACCGTGCCCCTGTCCAAGTTGGTTCTACTGCAGACCCTCCCTTTTCAAATGGTACATCATTCAGTGAACTGATGGCTCGTGCCGAGACGAGGTGGAGAGGTGGAGAGTCAGTGCAGTGGGGGCCATAGTTACCCCAAGGAGAACTCGCTTGTCCACCCGAAATGAGGAGATACTCACCTTTGTCAACATGAATCAGGCATGGATGAGCCAGGATTTCCACACAACAATGCCTGATGCATCAGATTAGATCAGCTATGCCGCCTCACCCAAACTTTGACAAATGAGTCTGGATTCTTCTGGCCACCTGCCTCAGCTACTATTCTGATGCTTCCACCCGCCTGATGCCACACGTCTGCTGACAGCTGCTCCTTTTTCCACCCACCATCTTTACCAGGGACTGGTATTGCCACCCACCTTCCCGCTCTTAACTGGGCCATTATGTAGCCTTCTCATGCTGCTGCCACCTCACCACTCAGGTCTCCTCATGCTGCTGCTGCTGCTGTCACCTCCTCATTATGTCACCTAGCTGCCGCCACCACAAAATGATGTCATTGTGCCAGTCTCCAGGCTGATGTTGCTGCTGTTGCTGCCGCCACCTCCAAGCTGTGTAATTGTGCCAATCTGTGGCCTATTCATGCTGCTGCCACCTCCACAATCTGTCATTGTGCCACTCTGTAAACTACTCATGATGCTTCCACCTCCACATTCTGTCATTGTGCCACTCTGTAAACTACTCATGCTGCTGTCAACTGACCACTCTCTCAGTCGACCACCCTATGGTTTCCTAATGCTGTTTCCACCCGCCAACACTCTATGGCATTGCCACTATGTTTGGTTTTTCCCTTCTTTGAATCTGTCAGAAGGAATGAAAAGGACAAACACAACCGAGTGTGTCTTCAGAAAAGCCGTAAGGCCTGTATGTCATGATCCTTTGTTTGCATCAGGATTGTCTGATGATTAGGTAGCCAAAAGCAGGAGTGGATGCAAAACACAGAAAATGCAAATATTCCATTTACTTGTTATCTCTTTTTTTGGATCAACTTCTGTTTCTTTTTTGGCTTTAGCAATAATGATGGATCATTGACCGATTGAAAGTGGACACTGACGGATCAATGGAAGGGCAAAATGATCAGTGATGTCAACGTAAAATTACTGCCGACTCCCTCTCCACTCTTTGGGGGGTGGGAGGCTCTACATGTATCAGCGTTTAACAGAATCACCACAATAAGTGATGGCAATATCACAACAGACTGAACTGGATGGATTTGAGATGTGTGCATAGGAAAAATACACACACTGGATTTGACAGAGTTCCCCACAATAAGTGAAAAAATTAACTCTTTGCCACAGATAACAATATCCCTACAGACTGAACTGTATGGATTTCAGATGTGTGTAGGGGAGGCATACACACACTGGATTTGACCCAGAATTCCCCACAGTAAGTGAAAAATGTAACTCTTTGCCACAGATAGCAATATCCCAAAATAAAGAAATGCTGGTTTAGGAATAAGTGTGTATATGACACATACCTGTGTATTTGAAAGGTATTTCACTCCAGTAACTCTAAAATCAGAAATATTTTGCACAGGGAGCAATCTAGTGCAACAACATAGAGATGCTTGTGCATACGAGACACAGTGACAAGTGGCAGAATTTGAAATGGCTGCCCTATTTATAGGGCTGTGACATCACAGAAGCTGGTTGGCTGCTGATTGGCTGCCTGTCTGCAGATCATTGAGGGCTTTCCTTTCTTCCTCCCATAGTTGCCCCATGTCACGCCATGTGCTCGCGGCCATTTTAGATTCGTTACCACAAAGCACAATTAATTTTTCCTGAAATTGTAAACGAATTTCAATTCGTTAGAATCGATTTGCTCATCTCTACATGCAACAGCTGGAGACTTGATATGCCATCACAATGTATAGGACCAACACACAATTTACTATAAAAATGATAGTTCAGTCTTGTGTGACTTCAAAATTGTTCCTTACAGGTCCTGGGAACAAATGGCCAGAGGCATAGTTATAGAGATGCAAAAGTAGCGGTCATACCCAGGCCCTGATGTTTTAAGAACCCAGGTCCTTTTTCAAAATTAGAAGATGCCTGTTTTATAAATGGCATATGGTAGGCATAGGTTCTGTTATAGATTTTGCAATGCGTCCAGGAACCTTGAGTTATGTCTGTGAAAAGTGCTCTGGTTGCAACCTTGGATACTTCTACAAGATGTGTTACCCATATTCCCATTAGCATTTCTATTTCTTAAATCAGTTTAAAGAAAGGATTTTATAGTCATGTAAAGGTATATAGGAGATCCCCCCATGAGGGATGTTACACCATACTCAGAATATGTAAAAAAGGATGGGCATGTATTAAACTGGCTTTCAAGGGGATTTATTTCACAATGATAAAATTCATTGCTTACCGCCTGGGGTAAATAGAAACAGCTACACTTGACATTGAAATCTAAAGCACAATACTTTCCTTCAAAGATATTTTCCAGGTTAAATAATTTATTTAGCCTCTGGCAAGAAGTAAATAAACCCGAGGGAGCCTCCCGGCTTAGATTCACTTTAATAAACCTATCTGAAAAAAATATCTACTTCAACTAAAGGACCATGTAAGTCTATGACAGATGGCTAATGAAACTCTACTGTTCGTACAATGTTTCCACCATTAACACGTGTTGATATGTTATAGTCAGTTGTTTAATTAGCATCTTATTATGTATTATTTGCAAAGATGATTTGCAGTCATTTCTTTGCTACTTTAGATATATAATATATACTGTACTTTCTGAGTTCCCAGAGGGATTTCCAGGGGACTCTTCAATAACAAACAGTGTCTTCTTTGAATCTAGCGCTAATTAACTAAATTTATAGAACCGTAACCTGGAGAACTGTTGTTTCAAGTATCTAATTATTACATGTTCAAGTCATTATAAAGAAAAGATATGCACCATGAGTTTCTGCAGATTATGCAATGCAAGTAGAAAGGCATTCATTCACCCACTGTAAACAAAATGTTTTATTCAAGGAAAAATATAACCAGGGAAAAATTTAAATTTGAAATTGTATATTAATAAAGATCTTGTCTGACAGCAAAAAGTGGTGGTCTATGGACAGTGATAGCTACTCGGGGCATGTCTTGGTGGTGTGTTGGTGGGATCCATCAAATTCCATTGAGAAGTAGAGGCACTTTCTTGATTCAGGCAGAAGAAACTTTCAGGTTAAGAAGTATGTTATGATCTTTGAATAAAATGTTTTTTGAGTACAGTAAAATCAACATTTTTGGAAAAAGTTTTTGAATAGATATTCGATAAATATATAGACAGAAAATAAGATATTTAGATACATATACTGTACATATACAAATATGGTGTTATGGTGTGGCTTACTGGACGTGGATAGTGCTACATCCACTAGCCCCTCCTATGCACTGCTCCCATCTTCTCTGGTGGTATCATTGTCCGCAGTGTGAGGTGGTCCTTCTATGATTTAAAGGAACAGTGTGCATTAGTTCTTTCTTCCTTCACCTGTCTGCACACCATTGTACATGTTAAGGGACATTTTCATTTAATTTATTTACTGAGTAATAGGTTCCTTCAAGTTAGAGAACAGCAGTGTTCTACTTAGTGATTATTTGGTTCTGAATTGGTTTGATACTTGAATATACTCCTTGTCTGCTGCCTGCCCTGACCTACAACCTATTACCCATAATAGCTGTGCTCCACCTGCCCCAACCTATTGCCTGTTTGAATATATCTTGCCTGACCCTTCTGAACTGCATCTGTGAGCTTTAATTATTGCTTTCGGAGACAGCATTAAGGATAGAGACCTTTGCAGCAAAGGGGTTCCTCCTTGCTGAGCCTTTTGCCAAATCTATAAGCAACCAGTAAATTCATCACCACTTTTATGTAGATGTTGAAGCAGAAAAAATAGATTCATAGATAGACAAAAAAATATTATAAAAAGCTTAACATACATTACATCAAATTATATTGTTACGGGTATCCCTGCGACCCTCGTGTCGGGTCGCAGGCACACCCCCAAAAGCCGCAGCACCTCCTGCTGCGGCTGGTGCCGCGGCCCCCTCGGCCCGCGAACCCCCCCCCGGCACGCCGGGGCACACTTACCCTCCACCTCCTGGTCCCGTCCAGGCGCGCGCTCCTGCCCGCCGGCCCGGTGCCAACGCGCACCCTCTAGTGCGCGCTCGCGGCACTGCCGGAAAATTTAAAGGGACCATGCGCCGGTGATTGGTTCTCACCGGGCACGGTCCCTATTTTAGCCCTGCCTCTTTCCCCAGCACCTTTGCCGAATCGAAGGCCTTGTTTCTGGGAAGAAGCGTTCCTAAGTGTCTTTTCCGTTTACTGTGTACCGTACCTTCTGCCTCCGTCCCTTGACCACGAACCATTGCCGCCTGTCCTGACCTTCTGCCTGTCCCCGAAATACGACCGCTTCACAATTTTGTACCACGCAACACCTCGCTGCCACCGCAAGCAAGTCACGTCAAGGGTAGCGACCTGGTAGTAATCCGCCGCAGCAAGTCCATCCCGCTTTGCGGCGGGCTCTGGTGAAAAACCGACCTACTTAGAATAAGTTCCCCTGGCGTGGCTTACATCATAACTTGTTGGTCCAGTGGATCCACTACCACATCCTAACGTTCGATTCGGCCATGGATCCCGCCAAGTGCCTCTACCGAGCGTCCCCGACTCACTACCACCGTGGCTCAGCAATCTAAGAGATCGCGCAGCAACGCAACAGCTGAACCAACTGTCTACTAATTTATGCAGCAGCCTTTGGGCCCCTCACAGCCGCAAAAAGGCGGCCGTGGCTCAAGCAAACATCGTTCCGGGGGCAACCCGCCGGCCCCTAAAAACCCCCTTGTCCATTGCCGAAAGGGAAAATTTTTAGGGGACCTAAGGGCCTGCGGGGGGTTTAACACCCAGTGGCTCCCACGTGGAACTTATGGCTGGTTCTTTCCCCCCGAAAAGGGCCAAGGGGGCCTTCGTGGTCAGTCCTCCCCATCCAGGAAAGCCCGGCCGGGCACCCCACTTTGGACCGAGGCGATCCTATCCCCAGCGGATCTGGCACATTCTTGCAGGAGTTTCCCCGGATCCCCTTTGGGGGGGCCCGCCCGGCCCGGGCGCTGGGAAAACCCCTTTATTAAACCTACCGCAGGGGGAAAACCCCCCTTGGGAACTAAAGCCGTTGGGAAAATTTTGGCAACCTTAGCCTCGAATTGGGCCCTGGAATGATGCTTTCGTTTTGCGCCCCCGTTCAAGGGGGGGCCTCTCCCCGGCCCGTTTAAAGGGGGGTGCCCCCCGCCACCCGGGGCTCTCCGACGTCATTAAGTGAGCTCCCTCCCCTCTGGCAAACGTATAGACATCCGTTTCCCCCGGAGAGACGGGGGGAGCTTTCCCCCAGGAACCGAAAAACCCCCTCAAACACGTTTGGGTACCGGCCCCCCGAAGAAGCCTTTTCCAAGTTGGGGGGGGACATTTCGCCCCGCACCGGTTATCCGGGCCCCCAAAAACCGAAAAACCCCTTCCTTTTTGGGAAATGGAAAGCATCTTCCTAGGAGCTGGACACTGCTCACCCAAAAGAAACCCAAGGGGAAGACTCGGACCGTGGGGGCTTTTTCCCGGACCTTCTTTCCACAAGAAAAACTATACCATCGGGATCGGGGAAATTTTTTGCCAAAAATCTTTCCCCCAAAAGAATGGCGCCACCTCCGGATGGTGCTCGTTTTTCCCCGTAATAACTTACTGACCACAAAAAACCCCCCCTCTATCTCCAGACAGCACAACCCTCTGAATCCTCGCAAAACAGATGGTCTCCCGTTCTTTTTCCCCGGGGGCAACTACATCATCCACTTTCCCACCGGGGGAAAAAAAAACCCCAAGGCCAAAGCTCTTTTTCCCCTTTCCTCCGATTTAGTGGGGAGGGAGAGGCGGCCCCCCAACAATTTAAACCCCCGGGGAAGTCTGATGTCTGTGGCCCACTAACCTCCAAGGGGGACCCCAGGAAGACTATGTGCGCCCTGCGTCCGTTTTTGGGCCTGAAATGGGGGCACGTTTTTCCCCTAGCCGGACACCCTGGGGGTTCGAAGGTCTTTTCGGTTTATTTCCCGGGTTTTACTGGGGCTTTGTCTCTTAACGATTAAAGGATTTGTGGGCCCGCACCACCCGTGCCCGCAAAAAGTCACCTCGCCAAAGACCTGCGGGGTTACTCCAACCTCTGCCGGGCCTAGCTTCCTTGGGGCCATATTGCCAGGATTCATAAATGACTTTACCCCCCCTCTAAAGGAAACGGTCATTTGGGTGTCACTGACCGTTTTTCCAAAAAAGGCTCATTTTGTTCCCTTGCCGGGGCCTTTCCCTTTTCCCTCGGCTCGCCAAAATTTTTTAAACACATTTTCCGCTGCATGGACCCCCTTACACTATCTCAACAACACTGAACCCAACGTCTACATGACAGCAGCTCCTGGCCCCTTTACACAGCAAAAAGCGTCGTGGCTCAAGCAGCAGCAGCTTCCGGGACACCCCGGCCCTAAAATCCCCTTGTCCATGCCCCACGAATGAGGGGGGCTCTTGGCCTGGGGGGGTTTTCACCCAGTGTGCTCCCCCACGTGGAAAATTAGGCTGGCATTCCCGTCCAAAGGTCCAAGGTGGCCTTCGTGGTCAGTCTCCATCCGGGGAAAACCGGCCTGGGCGACGCCCTTTGGGACCGGGACCTATCACGCGGATCGGCGACTTCTTTCAGGAGTTCCGCGGGGTCTTCGAGGGGCCCCGCCCCGCCCCTCTGCTGAAACCGCTTTTTTAAACCACAGAAGGGGGAAATCCTCCTTGGCTACTACCGTCAATTTCGCACCTTTGCCTTGAATTGGGGTGAAAGAAGCGCGTTTGTGCGCCAGTTCAAAAGGGGCCTCTCCGGCCCGATTAAGGATGCCCCCCCCGGGGCTCTCCGACCATTAAGTGAACTCACCATCGAAAAACCCATAGACATCCT